>JAXGGA010017800.1:0-23453 GCA_038373865.1 Uloborus plumipes | reverse complement strand
ATTAATTAGAGCAATCCTAAATAAAAAGCACATTAAATTAAGTATACACATTAAAACTAATTGTTTTGAATGCATTACCTCTGTAAAAGCAGAAAGCATCCGCTGCACTGGTGGAAAGGAATTGGACTGGGATGCAATACACAAACATTCCAAATTACTCACTAATTTAATGGCATTCCAAAACATCTCAGTTTGAAGATGAAATCCTTCTTGATTAAGTCTTAAAAAATTACATAAATAAAATTTTTAAAAAACTAAAATTTAAATGTAATTATAAACATGGAAGGTGAAAACAAAACCAAAAAAGAGTCAATGGCACTGCAAACTTCATTGGAGAATCAGTTTTGCTTCTGACCAGCACTACATTTTAAACACAACTCTTTAAAACTAACACTGCAGTTTTGTTATTTTTTTCAACTTATCTGGCTCAATATAGGCGGCAGAAAAATGACCAAACATTGTTTTCCTTAATAAATAGGAAAAATGTAATTCAGAACTAAATAAATCAAGGTAGTCATTTTAACATTTTCTAGAGAATGGGATGTAGTAACCTTAAGAGAGATATTCTTCAGAACATATGTGTCATAAAGATATTATGTTATTATAAAATTTGAATTCTAGGGGTCTTTTTGATTTCTGATGCTGAAAGAGGTTTAGATAATGACGCTTATTTTCCACAACTAGAGGAGCTTCTGTCCATCGGGTCTTTTAGATCCATACTTGGGTTTATGCCATGAATTCTGGCAGTCATAGGCGGCTCGTACAGAGGGGCGACTGCCCCCTCACTTCCAAAAGTGAAGGAGTACTGCCCCCTCACTTTTCACGGTTAAAAAGTAATGATCGAGTGAAAAATGATTTTTACTCTGTGGATTGATTAAAAAACCAAAATAAAAGCTAAGCATTCCAAAAACTGGACTTTTCTCATATTATTTCATAAGAATGGATGAAAATCAACCAGCCAAGTTGACTTTCGAGGCCCATATTCTTCATTTTTAAAGAATAGAGGAAATCTATAGAAATAATTTTTTAGAAATAAATTAATCAGCAATCAATATTAAAATCCAATATTATAGCCAATTTGTAGCAAATAAACCCCTTTAAATGTGTTGCATCCTAACCCCCCCCCCTGCCATTTATTTTGACCCAATTTTTTTTGGTAAACCAGCCGGCTATGCTGAGAGTAATACCAGTGATCTGGGGGGTGGGGGGGGGGGCCTAGGACAACAGGGAGGTTGGCGGTTCTTCTTCGAAAATTTACCTTAAAATGCTGGTTTTTAATTGATTTCAGAGCAGATTTCATTAATAAAGTGAATTACAATAGTGATGTTTTTTTTAAACTTTCTTAGCCATGGTTGTTTCAACGTATAAGAAATTGTAATAATATATCCACAAACAGGGTTCATACTCAAATTTGAAAATTAAAAATAAGGAGTTTGCAGGAGCTAATTTCAATTTTTAAGGAGTGTTTTCTAGTTGAAAGACGCATTTTTTAACAACATATAAAAAAAAAAAATAAAATTCACAATTCTTGTATTATTCATTTTTTTCAACAATATATTGAATAACACACGAAATTGAAAGTAAAATATGAATTTACTGCTTTTTGAATATTAGCCAACTCTAAATAAAATTCAAATACCGAAAGGGAGGGGGGAGAGGAGTAACCACAGAAAAACATTTTATTTTGAGAATGAATTATAAAAAAATCATTTAAAAATGGAAAAAAAGACTGATTGAAAATTAGTACTTTATCAAAATAAGAGACCTATTAAAAATTTCACAAGTCTTGTATCATTTATTTTTTTTTCCAACAATACATTGCATAACACTTGAAATTTAAAGTCAAAAATATTCATTTACTGCTCCTTGAATATTAGCCCACTCAAAATAAAATTCAAATGCCAAGGGGGGGGGGGGTAACCATTAAAAAATATTTCAGTTCGAAAGTAATTTTTTAAAAAAATGTTTAAAAAAAGACTGATTGAAAATTAGGACTTTCTTTCTAACAAACAAGACACTTATCAATGATTTTGTAACTAGAATCCACATAAAAAAATAAAATAATTATTAAAAAAAATACAAGCTAATATTATTTTTATTTTAATAACTATATATGAGATAGGAGAGTTCAAAATAACTTTCAAATTTCTTGACAATTGATAAAGAACACAGAATTTCGCTTAAAACTTTTTAACTTAATGATTTAAACAAAAAAATAAAATGAAATTTTAGTTATTTACTTCTTGACAGAATAATAAACATCATAAATGCAAAAAGTACTATTCCAATGGCGAATGGAAAGAGATCGCGATTTTCATAATGAACATGTTAAACAAACAAAAGAGAAGAAAAAAATGGCATATTTAAGGGTTTATTAAAGAAAAATTATCATAATTTACATTTCAAAGCTCTACAATAAACATATTATTAATAGCAATCAACGTAATTGAAGACAAATTTAAACTAAAATCGATTTCAATTTAAATTTTTTAACTCTCATAGGGAGCACAATTCCGCTAAAAAAAATTTATTTGCAATTTAATAGAAATAAAACGATAGTTTACTTATTTGCACCCTAGCAAAGCAAAGTAAATAACAAAAAACAGGAAGATTTGATTCTCAAACCGGATGCAAAGAGATTGCATCATTGAAAATGGAGCCATCAAAAGTATAAAAACGGCAAACAAAAGAATGTATTAACGCAAAACAATTTTAGAATGTCATTTTCAGGTCTCTACGAACAGGTCTCGATGATGTGTATTATGAATTATTATCGATGTAATCGTGGAAAATTTGGAGTAAGGAAAAACATTTCGGATGTGGGAAGATAAAAGTAGCGAAAAATACTCGATTTCCTGTTTTAACTCGCGAAAATACCGGAACATGGGTGCAAGTTAGACCCTGCTTCCAAGACGGAAAATATTTGAGACCCCCCCCCCCCCAAGCATTGCCAAGAAAATAAACCAAACACATATAAAAAAAATTTTTCATTAAATTGTCTCAACTGAGGGGGGGTGCTTAATTTTACTTTTAGCAGCAAGATCATAGTTTTAAGTAGAGTAATCGAGAGGGGGGGGGGGATTTGTCAAAACTTTAGTTCAAAAAACCTATTTTTAGACCATTGTTAGTGATATTAGGATAAGGTGGGGAAATTTTTGATGAAGTTAGAGGAAGAGGCACAGGCGCTCTTCCCTAGCAATATTTGCAAATTGAAGTTCCGAAATCAGTATTCCAGACGATCTTTGATGATGTTAGAAAATGGGGGTTAAGGAGTAGTCTCCCCTAAAGGTTTTCAAAATTGAAGTATTTAAAATGGAATTGCAGGCTATGTTTGGTAATGTCAGGGAAATGGACAACGTTCAGGGACTCTTTTAAAAGTTCCAAAAACAGTTTTAAACTCCCTTTGGTGAAATGAGAGAGGAGGTTCAGGCAGCTAATCCCGAATTTTTCAAAAGAGAAGACTAAAGGTGAAGTCTGGTAATGTTAGAGAAAAAGATGAAGTTCAAGAACTCTTTGGCGTGTTTTTCCCTTTTTTTGGGGGGAAGGGGCTCCTTAGAATCTTTCAAATGAAATCCTAAAAACGAAATTGTAGGTCATATTTGATGAAATTAAGGGAGGGAATGGATAGGGTCGAAAAGAATCAACACCGAGAAGGGAACTACGCCCCTACAGTTCGTTTATTCAGAAAAAGAGAGAAAGGAAGAGCTAGCTTCGAAACAAATGGATTTTGGATTGGAATAATGATTAAAATGTACTTTTAAGTAATCTGATTTTATATTCCCTGCAGTTTTGTTTTCTTTGGAAGTAAATATTGAAGGAATGAGATCGATTTTTTTGACGTCTTGTGGTCCGTATTGGCGATTTTGTCAAGACGGAAATCCGTCCTGAGACGGAAGGTCTTGCACCCATGTACCGGAATTCAGATATAATACCCGAGCACAATTAACCCTTTGGGATTAGTGGTAGAAGAAAATACTTAACAGGAAAAAAAACATGAATAAACATAATAAAAAATAAGGAGTTTGTAAGGAGATAAAGTCAAAATTCAGGAGTTTTAAGGGCCCTTATTTTCTTTTATTAAAAAGCAGGAGTTTATACGCTCGAATAATAAACATAATAAAAAATAAGGAGTTTGTAAGGAGATAAAGTCAAAATTCAGGAGTTTTAAGGGCCCTTATTTTCTTTTATTAAAAAGCAGGAGTTTATAAGGAGTTTGTAAGGAGCGTACGAACCCTGACAAATATCCAATTGCGGAGTATACAATTATTTTTGATACAGAACTGAAAAATAAATCACCTGGTGTGGTCTTCTAATTTTGTCCAGCATCTTCTTTATGTTCAACACAAAGACATGTTGTGTCAAGGTAATAATACTTAATTATTCAAAGTATTTTTTCATAATTTATATTAACTATAATCCTTGTTTTCAGATATTTTCATTCCATAACAACCTGCACTGTTTTACTTTAATATTTCTGCTGTTTCTTTCCTGGCCATATATTTTTTCCAGGACTGTAATAATAAGATAATAAGAAATAAACATTCATCCAAATCGAATTATAAACCATGGCATACCTTAGGAGTTGCAAGCGCTTGGATTTTCTCAAAACATACATGACATTTTGCATATAGTGGCAGACATTTTTATGGCCAAGATCAGTAAGATGCAGAGCCCTTAAATCAGGGCATGAATCGGCAACTGCTCTCAAAAATCTACAAACTCTTAAGGATGGCACATTCGACACATTTAAGTCCATCATCTTTTTCCAGTTTTTTAAATGCATCAGTTGCTCTTCACCTGGTCCATCTGAACAAACAACACTGAAAAAAAAAAACACCATATGATAACAGTTAGAATTCTATTAATTATTCCTTACCAACTACATTTCTAAAACAAAATTCAAGGCTGCAATCAAGGTTGGGGAAGCTTTTAGAAAGCTTCAGATTTACCAACACATGTAATCCAATGACAGTATCAAATATTTGCATTTCATAACAATTCACAATTTAAAACTTAATATGAATAGGACAGGATGTATTAGTGAGCTTTGGTAAAGTTAGACTGGAGCTAAAAATTCTGTTCCACTGATTTAGTGAAAAAGATAGTTCAGAAATCTTTAAAACGTTTGATATACAACTTATATATTAGAGTTAAACTGACAAATCGTAGGATATGTTTCTGTGTGATTATTTAATCACGTTGCATTGAATCCAGGAATGGGTCAGCTTTATAGCAGAAGCAGCAAATGTTACGACCCCATGCTTCTGGGGGCCTCATTCCCTCAGAAAAAAAATCCCTGTCATTTTTTCTTTCGTTTTTCCGATATAGCTTTTCTCAGCAAAAAAAAAAAACAGGAAATTTAAAATTGCAAGAATTAACATTTTGGGGGAGGTCTCTGAGCTTATTGTGTCCAGGTGTCCTAGAATGACAATTCTAGGACACCTGGGCATTGGAGCAAAAGCTTTGACAACCTTTTGCAAGAAGTTTCCTGAATTACATTTTTTCTAAAACTACACAGTACCTGCATACCAGCTGAAAACGCTTTTTAGATTATCTTAGCAACTTTATAAATTAATATTTGATCTTTTGAGAATATGTACGCACTGGTGACTAAAATATCACTTGGTGCTTCTGAAACCTTAAATCAATGTAGGGGCAACAATAGCGGATACCCCGAGGCCCCGCACAAAAAAAAAACAGGCTTAAGAACAAATATTTTTATCATATTAGTCCTAATATTTTGAAACAGATTTCAAACATTAAGTGATTACATCTCGTCCCGATCTTTTATCTCATCAAATGCTCAATAGCTCTAACTTTTGAAAGTACCATCGGCCCGGCTTAACCGAATACTGTCAGTTCCAAGAAATATTATTCGATTAAACGGGGTATTCGATTAAGCGGGGATCTTTGACATTACGTCTATGGCATCGGTTCTGAGATATTTTATTCGTATAAGCGGGGTATTCGTTTATCCGTTACCCGATTAAGCGGGGACGACAGTACCAGCAATTAGTGCTTGATTTATCTTTAAGCTAAACAGGTTATATAGCTCATTGACCCTGTCTTTTTCGGGGGGGGGGGTACTTCCAAAAAGTTATGTAATTCGTTCTCAAAGAAAAGAAACATACTTAGAAAAATAAATTTCATTTTCAAGTGATGAAACTCTTGAAAATTTGATAAAATGTAGTTATGCACTTTGAGTTTTAAAGTTGTACATGTTGTTACTTTGTATATGTTGAGGGTGTAACTACCGTTATGCCCACCACGAGTACAAATCTTTATTTTTCAGAAACAAAAATCTTTTAGAAAGTTGATACATGTGATGCAAAATGGTTTCTTTTATTTGAATGTAGCACAATTGAAAACCAAAGTTTAATATTCCTGGAATAAAGAGCAAATATATGCATAGACAAACCATGCAAATGAAATAGCACAAAAAAGAAATCTAGTAATACTTAGTTCATTAATTATGCCACAGTAAAAGCATTGTGGAAACAGAGCAAAAGTTTAAAATGGCTCAAAATACACTGTGAGTTGTAATTAATTTTATTTTTGCAGTTAATTTAAGATTGAAAGCTTCTAGAACAAAGTTAAAGTTTGTTTCCATTTTAACTCTTAAACTTAATCAGATAAACTCATTGCAAAAATAAATTAATCTTATGTTTCCCATGCCATAGATGCAATGTTAAATATCCCCGTTTAATCGAATAAAATTTCTTTCTACAGTATTCGTTTAAGCGGGGCCGTCGGTAATTTGCTTTTACTTCAATAACTGAGAATGGAAAGATCTTGAGCTGAACAATACAAATGGTAAACATTTTACAATATGTAAGCGGGTGATTCTCCAAAATCCGAACAATATGATGTCCCCGTAGGACAGCACAAAAATTATTTGACATAGAAAGTTTTTTTGTTTTTTTAATTGTTAGAAATACTTATTCTGATGTTATTCAATTCATATTAAAGAAATTTTTTATTTATTTTTTTCTACAAAAATTTTTGAATAGCCAAAAAGTCACCTTTTTGCGTGTCCCGCCCTGTTTCTAAAATGTAAATAAATTATTTTAAAATTTTATGTGAACATTGCACAAATTCCACTTGTAGTGTTGAATCATGTATAGTTATGAGTGTAATATAGTGTTATTTTAGCTTATTTAAATGATTATATAATCAGGTAGATCATTTTGAAGTTTGTCCCCAGATTGCATGTCCCTCTCCTGGCCTACAAACTGGTTCAATTATTAAAGGCAAAAAGAAGGGATTTTGAATCTGCAGTACTATAACACTGTTTATTCTCATCACTTCTTTGGACTCATAGAGTATTTTGTCTATAGAATGTGTCTGCTGTTCGTATTATTATTCCTTAGTTCAAAATGAGGTATGTAACATTTTCGAATTCTGCCTGCAGTGTGTAATTGAGTTAAGAGGATAAAAGAGAAAAATACCATTTTTTACCTTCTATATAATTCCGGGTAAAAATATCAGCCTTTTTTGATTAAAATGTCCCTCTCCTGGCACAAAAAAAAAATGTCCCTCTCCTGGCGCAAAAAAAAAAAGTCACTCCAGCATTACTTTTAAAGCACTGGTAAAACATGCAGTATAATAGATGGATTTATTTATCAAACATTAGTTAAAAATATTAAAAAAGAGTCTCATTTATTAAAAAAGTATTCATTTAGAAAAATTTGAACTTTATTTTATGATTGTAAATCTCTTTCTTCATATAAATATTAAATTTGTCGGATGCTGCATCTATTAAAACAGTGTTCGTTTAAGGAGGTTGTAAATTAGTTTTGTTTGTCAACAATAAACATAGTTTTTCCTTCATGTTGAAGTTATTTCTTTGTTATTGTTGTAAAATTTCTGATAATCCTTGATAAAATTCATTTGTTTGCTCGCTTAGTGCTTCTTGTCACTCTCTCGGTTTGAAAAAATTGAGCCCCCCTTTTTGGGGGTGTAGCATACTTAAAGTGAGCTCCCTCTATTTTTCTCTTAATAAGCTCCTAACAAAGAGTATGATTTTTTAAAGATTTTTTTAAGCATTTTTATTTTTATAGAGTTTGTGAGTCGAAAATGCCAAGTTTTTGGAGAATCACCCAAGCAACAAAGTTATTGATACTAAAAAGTGATTGATTTTTTATAACAATCAGATAACAATCTCAGACCATTCTTCAGATATCAAAAACGAAATGTAAAAACTGATTTTGTCTATAGTTACTCTTTACATTAATTTTATACGAAAAAAGCCCCTTATAATAGAATTATGAAAACGGCACAGCACATTTTCACAATGTTGAGTTAAAATAAAGCAACTATACCATTCTTGCTATTTTAAAGTAAAATACGAATTTCAAAATATTTGCTAACACTGCGAACATACATTACAAAAGCTGGAGAACATATCAATTCCAAAGCCAAGTAAAATCTGGCCACTATATTTGCATTCTACGTAAGAAGGTGATAGCAAAAAAAATTTTTTTTCTTAGTAAAAAACCGTTTAGGTACTAAATCAACATTCAGCATACAATTGTAAATGGGGGGGGGGGGAGGCACGTATAACTTTTGCAAAAAGTCTAATATCTAAAAATACACTTTAAACAAAAGTTTTTCGTGTCAGTCATTGAAAGCCTTTCTTCAACAACCAAGCACTTACACGATTATTTATTTTTTTACTGTCAAAGCGGGAAAGATAAACTTACCATTTTTGTAGTGAAAAATGCTTAACTTCAGTACAGTTAGTGATTACTTCCAGAAATGCAAATTCCTGCAATTATTTTATTTCAATAGTAAAATATTCAAAGCATTGAAGTTCATATAAAACATAGAGCAATCAGTCTCGAAAAAGAAAAAATCCAATAGTGGAACAATAATTTATAAAAATAAATGGCATTCAATAAGAAAGATTCGGTTACATTACACAAAAGTTCATGGTATCGACATATGCTAAAAATATTGTATGACATGATTAATGATTTTGTTTATTTGGTCACATTTTAAGCCTTGCAACCATTGATATAATAGGTAGTTTTACTCACTAGCCTCTCTTATCAGAGTCATAGGCAGACTTACAGGGATGCCAAGGGGTGCGCCGCACCCCCAACAATTGTAATGGGTTTTGAAAAATGTTAAATCTAAATTTATTTCATCAAAAAACATAGTTTGTAGAATAACATTTTTTTTCCCTTGTGACACATGCAATTTAATTTACTTGAAAGCCAAAAATACAATAATATACAGTTTATTGTATGATTCGTGTTTTTCACCGCACGTTGCCAGTGCGCATAAGATAGGACTGTACTACGTATGAAGAATATCAGTATTAAATTTATCCATTTGAACATAAAATGTAAACAATTATATGCAAGTAAACAATTAACGTTCAGTGCTGCATTCTGGAATAATTATTTTCGGTATAATTGGATATTTATTGGTGTATCATTAGTTTAAAACAACCATGACTAACAAAAAAAAAGCCAGCATTTTTCAGTTAAATTTGCAAAATTTGAGAAAGAGAGCCCAGAACTAAATGTTTGTCCTGGGAATGCCCCCCCCCCCAACACAGATCCCTTGTTTTGCTGCACCCCCAGAATTCATAGTCTAAATCCGCCTATGATCACAGTAAAACTATTCTTTCAGGTATTCCCAAAAATGAGACTCCATGACATTGAACCAAAAGCTATATTGTTGCAAAATTATTTGAAAGCATAACACATCCAAAGAAATATTAAGCTATGATTTGACAAGGAAAGTATTCAATGTGTGTGCACTGACAGAAGTAGCGCAATTTGAATAGATACTTAATTGCTGCATTTTACTTTATTTTTAAGTGCAAAAATTCAAAAAATAAATACAAAACGGAATCACAGAAGAACAGTTGGGGTACAAAAATAAAACAACTTTGTCATGAAATATCAAATCTATTACTAAGAAAAATCATTGTTAAATATAGTGCAAAGTGAAGTAAGTTCATAATCAACAGAACAAGCAGGGCTGTGGAGTTGAAGGGTCAGTGACCGACCGACTCCAGGAGTTTTAGAGCGTTCACTTCCAACTCTTTTTTCCCCGAAATCTGTCCCACTCTACATCCTTACCCCAGGCAGCGCTGCAGACTTAAGAGAGAAAGTGACTGACTCTAGCTCCAAGTCTTATTCAGGTCTGTCATTTAGGGAGGGGGTTCAATTGCCCCCTTTCCCCCCGACTTTGGGAAATCAGTGTATTTACATGTAAGCGGGAGTGGTTTTTGGCAAAATTTACATTGTGTATACAACCTTTGCTCTCCTCCCCCCCCCCCCCCGGAAAAATTCAAAACGGGCCTGTTCTTACCAGGAAATCATACAGTAGTGTAGTAATGCAAAAAATCAGTAGCAGTCAAAAGAAGACAGAAAAAAAATTAAACTGCTTGCTCTTGTTCATCAAAATATGAGGTTTTAAAGTCTGCCGAAATTTTATGAAAAATAGTCAAGTTTCACGTATTTCAGCAAAATAATTAAAGATATCATTCACATGCAGAATAAGAAGTCCCAATATACTTTCAGTTCCTCCCCAAATCATTAAATTACGTCCTTTTCCTAAACTTTTGTCAGACTTTAAGGCTTTATATCTCGATAACAAGGACATGAGGGCAAAAAATATTACTGTGTAAAAAACATATCCCAATATGCTCTTTCGATTGCTACCTATTCCAACTTCTTTCTTTTTTACACTATTCGTGAGGTTCCCTGGTAAGAATTTTAAAGCTATCCTGGATTTTGAATTTTTCACTTATATTTGTATGTATATTTTTTCTGATTATATGATTAATATTATTTTGATAGGTTTTTTTTCTTTCAAATTAAACTTAGTACAGGTGGCTCTCGAAAACTGATTGATGATAAGAAGAGCTTTTTAACTGAAAAAACTAGCAAATAATTAGATGGTAAAAAAATAAGGTTGCATACCTGCCCTTGATAGTTTATTACATACAAGCATTTCTCCAGTCAATTTGCTCTCCTGCAGTAAAATTGACAGAAATAAGATTTGTTAGACAGGAAAATGAAAGGGGAAGGGAGGGGGGGGGCAATCTCCAGAACTCTTGGTGTTAAGTCATTTTGCCAATTTCAGTGTGTTAATCTATGTAAAATGCGTGTGCATAAGTGTTTCAATGTTCCTCACACAAATTCATCAAGCTTCTTTAAATTTTGCCCAGAGGTCCGTTGATGATCTAAAATTCACATTAGGGGGGGGGGGGCTACTTTTTACAAATCCATGGTTAAGTCATCAAATTTAAAGGGATTCCTCAGTATTTTTTTTTTTTTTTTTGCCCCTATGGCAAGAGAACTTTCCCATGGGGAGAAATCACAGAAAATCTGAGAAGCAAATTTTATGTTTGTTAAAAATAATGACTAAATTTGAAATTAAAAAAAAAATAAATGAGGTCTAAATTTTAATTTTGAGTCATTAAATTGCTTTTTTCAACATGTTGCCGGGAGTTTTACACTATTTTTGTCTTTTATTTAAGCATTATTGTTGAACATACATCTTTAAACATAACTTTTATTGTTGAGGTACACTATGTAAAGCAGCTAGTACATTTATACAGTAAGCAAGGTCTGAGAGATCCCAAACAGGGCAGTGGCACAGACTGAGCCATTGAAATTTTAAGGGCGACATTTTACATGGTTATAGTCTCTTGTTTGAGCGGTGTTCTACAATATTCGAGGATGTGTTCCATCGCTCTAGAGAGGGCGGTCACCCCTACATCTAAAGAGTTATGTAACCTCCTCTCTCCAAGAGAAACCTCTGGATACGCAAGTCAGACATGTTTTGGGCATAACTTCGCAGCTATTAGCCTCCTACACTACCAAATAACATCACTCCACTTACTGAGTAAAGATACTCTTTTGAAAGAGCAAATAAAATTAAATTGCAATTTTATGAATTTTAGGTTCTCAAACGGTTAAAGAAATAATTTCATCAAAAATTTTCTTTCCATTTCACTCTGGAAAAAAGAGAAGAGAGAAGGAATTAAAGAAAAAATCTTTGAACTCACAAAGTCCATCTTTTTAGCAGTTTAAATTGAAATCCTTGAAATTCAAAAGACGTTTTAAGACCTGCTTGAGCCAAAAATGAAGGGAAATATATTTGTTCATTATAGATGCGTCATTCACACTGAAGAAGATTGTAACACATATTCCAAAGCTTCCATTTATCCCTCTCTAAAGAAGAAGAAGGAAAGAAATGCATGAAAGCTCAATTTCTGTTCCAATTCGTAAGAAAAATATATCTTACTCCCTCAGTCCTTTTTCCACTGGATAGTTCACATTGCATGCCACATGTCGGTATGCTGATTGATGTAAGACCTATGAAAATTAAGTAAATTAGTACTTCTCATCTTACAAATCACTGAAAAATTCTGAAAGAAACATTTATATTATTGACACTACTTGCAATACAACAATGACACAGTCATAACATCCAGAGACAGCGGCAAGGCCAAAGTAGTTGTCTCTATGTGTCATGACTGCGATACATAGTGCAAGTAATTATATCAACAACCACCAGGGCCGGATTTAGACTAAACGGGGCACAAAGTTATTTCATGTAGCCCCCCCCCCCTTAAAAAAATTGAAGTAAGCCATCATTTTGTTGCTTATTTTTGTTTTATTTATTTATTTATTTTTTGTCCTGCTATGTGTGTCTTTGTTTACTGATATACGTAACCTAATGTGCATTGTATTTTTCCTGTTCTTAATGTCCCTGCTTTCTTCTCTTTGACTAGCCTTGTAGGGGAAAGGGTATCAGGAAAGGGATGCAAAAACTCTTAGTAAGTGGGTATTCCCAACATTAGGTGGTCTGAAGGTTTCTTCACCTGAATTTTTTTTTTAAATACAAAAAAAAATCTGTTATTTAAAGCCTTTTAAGTAGGCTGGCCGGATTTCTGAAATTTTAACTTACTGCTTCGTGTTGCAATTGCGTGGGATTCTCACAAGATATGAGCCCAAAAGAGGCTAATGAAAAAACCTTTCGTAGTTCTATTAAGCTCTAGGGGCCCCCCAAAATCACATTGAGAGGGGCCATCAAACCTGTAACTATGCCACTGCAACAATGAATATAAATGATTAAAGGTGACACAGTGAAAAGTTGTATCAGTCCATTATAATACGCATTTGATAAAATACAATTAATAATTGCATCACATAAAATAAATTAAGTTGGTTATACTCACGCTTTAAACAGCTTATATAATTAATTGGAAGATCAGGTCCAACATGAATCCAAGAAAAGTTCAAAGTTGTAATGTTAGGTACATTAAGCATAAATTGACTAAGTATCGGGAAAACCTATTGGAAAAAAAAAAGTTTACTTGAAACATAACTTTAAAAACATATAGCTAAAACAGGGATAAGTTTTACTGCAATCATAAATCAGAAATATATCAAATATCAATAAAAATGTCTTAAAGAAATTGAAAAAAAAAAAGCTTATTCAACCCAGGGCCGTATTTAAGGGGTGGGTTTTCAGGGTTCAAACCCCCTCCGAAATTTTTCAAAACGTTAGAAAAATGTTTTCATAATTTCTGAAAAAAATATTACTGCAATTTTATTTTAATTTTCTTATATACTTTGAAACTCTATTTTAAAATGAAATTATCACTATTGAATAATTGTACAAATTCTTCAAATTTACAAGTACCAAACTCAACATTTAAAACATCTTATAAGTGTCGTGAGATAGAAATTTCAAAAGTTATCCCTCCAATGCGCATATGTATGAGTAAACTCATCCATCCATTTTTTTTTTTCCTTCATTGAAAAGATGAGTCTTTTTTTTTAGCATTTTTCATGTTAACACCTTTATAACATCTATTAGAATATAGGACATGAAATCAAATTTTACTGTCTTTATAGATTTCACGAGAAATAGTTTTATGAAAACCCTCCCCAAAACTAAGGTTTGGTTACGGCCCTGATTCAACCCATTGAACCTTAGATCTATTAATGATACTTTAAAATATCACTATTTTCTTCCGATATGAGGAAAAACCACTGCTCAAATATATTATTTCTTAACAAAATAGTATTGACATCTCTCTTCAATAATATAAAAATAATTGAGGAAATAAATATAAATTTTTTAACTGAAAAAAAAAAGATGGGCTGTTATTAGAACTTGAAAACAGAACACACCAGAATAAAACCTGTACATAACCTTTTTTAAGATTAACTTCAAATTTGAGACTTTCCGAACAAAATAAAATACTCTACTATAAAAAATTCAAAGTAGAAGAGGAAAATAGCTTAACGTTTTACACCACAAGAAGGATCAGCGTTCAGCAATTTACCATTTGCTACTTTTCTTTAAGAAAAACCTTTCAAAAAATGTTACCTAATTATTTTCTAACTTATAATTATCATTCAATCTGCACCAACTGATCAGGAAAAAATAATCTTCAACCATTAAGTTTTTCTTTTAAACCACAAACATTTCTAAGGAACGCCTTCTAAATGTTAAATATTTTAAAGACATATTTAACCAATCTTGCAGATATATATGGAACAGCATTCAATGAAAAAAAAAAAAAAAAAACATCACGATATAACATAAAACGAAGACAAATTTCTCAGCTCCCTTCCCCTACTCAAAAAAACACCTTTTTCTTTCTAAAGAATTTAGTTAGCTAAGATTCTCAGCACCTTTTTTCGCTGAACTATTTAATTTAAGAACCTTTGGAGCCATTTGAATATATGATTAATAAAACTTAAAGACTTTAAATCATTTTCCAAAAATAAAGGACACTAAAAACATTTCAGCTGATGAATATTTGTTTGACAAAAAATAAAGACAACACTGACTTCAATTCAAGAAGCACTTACCTGAAATGCTGCTCGATCAACATTTTCCGCCCCATAATGATTATTTTCTGAATGTGAATTAGTATCGTCTTGAAATGATAAATTCTTCAATTTGGACCACTTCAAAGATTTTAGGCATTCTATAACAGTTGCTGTATGGAAAAGAGAATGTTCAAAGTCCAGATGAATAGTCAAGGACTCAATATCACTAATAGGATAATTTTCCCAGCAGGAACCATCAGCCTCAACAAAACTGCAAGTTAGCTGCAAGTATGATAAGCCTTCAGTGAAAAATAATGGAATGTCTGAAACAAAAAATCTGTATCAAAATATTGACAACTCATGTCGCGATCAACAACCTCAAAATCTGTGTTGCAGCGGGGGAAGGGGGGGGGCGATCACCCCTCCCTTGAGGCCCAATGATCAGTACATTTTTAATATTGAAGTTCAAAAAACTTAATTTTAAAAGAGTTTTAATGATGTTGAATGAGGGAAGCTTGGGTTCTCCCCGAAATGTTTTGAAATTGAAGTCTGAAACCCATGTGATCAATTTTTGTAAACCAGTATACATGGCAACAAGTAAGTAAAAAAAGCAATCGCCCGGTCAAATTTTGCAGACAGCGTTGATCTTTTTTTAAGAAAGCCACAGCCAAGGGCGTAGCTAGGGGCTGCAGGGGTGTGCAGCTGCACCCCCCTAGATCAGAGCATATGGGAGGTCACTGTGACCTCCCATTGCTTTGTTCTTTTAGAAATATTTTATACCATCCATTGGTTTAAGGTGTGCATGACTGAATAAAGTATAGTTTCTTTGAGTTCATAATTTCTTCCTTTTTTTGTGCAAATAGAATATCAAGCACTTTTTTCTCTTTCTTGCTTTTTTCTTTCTGTTTTTATTGAAAAATTTGACTTTTATGCTAATTTTTGGGAACTTTATATAAACTGCGTTATTATATCTAGTATTGATTACTTTTCAGAAAATGATACCAAGCTTGCCTGTTTTTGAGGAGAAAATTTTTAATTTACCGAATGAAACTTAGAACTTTACTGAATGATTAAAAAATAAATAAAAAAAATACAAGAATGCATACTTATCTATGTCTACCAAAAGAGACGTGAGGCATTACGAAAATAAATAAATAAATAAATTAACGAAAAAAAAAATAAAGAAAATAAAGAAGTTTAGCCTTACAATACTGTCTCACTGTTTTCAAATTTCATCAGCCAATTTGTATCGGATAAGAACTTTTTGAGAGGTTGTCGAGTTCGACCGGTTCGATTATCGTTCTTTCCAACGGGATGGTTGGCTGCGAGTGTAAAAATGATTGCAGAAGTCAAGGACGACTCATTGGAGGTTTAGTCCCAGTATTTATTTGACTTTTTTACATGCTAAGGGACACATGACACAAATAGTAAAACATGTACATTTTCAATCAGAAACACATTGTAGATTTTTCACCAAACCTCCAAGCAACTCCAGCTCGCGAAATCATCTCCCCGGAGCCTTCCAAAAATCGCTCCTCTCCTCACAATCTCTTCGAGCATCTCCTCTCCCTCTTCCGCTGCGTCCCCCACATTCCGAGACCATTTCCTCCACCCCCACTCGGAAGATGCCCCTCGCAGGTGGTCAGAGGTCAGGGGTCAAGACGGGGTGGGAAAAGCGACCTTGGCTGAGCGTGGGATCGCCACTGGGCACGACAGAGGTCACAGTGACCTCCTATTGGGGTGCCACTGCTTGCATCCCCCTGGCTACGCCCTTGGCCACAGCAAAGTCTTAGTGTAAATTGAACCTATCAAAATGACAAGTGCTGTCATATTCAAAAATAAATAAATATTAAAAATACATACTGTCGTCCCCGCTTAATCAGGTAACAGATAAACGAATACCCCGCTTATACGAATAAACGAATAAAATATCTTGGAAACGATGCCAGGAGCGCCCCGATAGGAGGTCATGGTGACCTCTCAATAATTTCCGTATTCGGCACATTTTGCTGACGATTCGGCAATTTGAAGTTGCAACATTGAGATTATTTGTTCTTTTTAGTTTTTAGAGTTCTTTTTTAAAAGATGCCTAATGTTTTTTCTCGCTAAATGTTATGCATGTACGCAGTGGTTGGAAAAACTACATTTCTTTTGTAGCGAACTATAACTACAACTACTTTGCTATAAATGTAGTTAACTACAGCTACAACTACTTTTTTTTAAATGTAGTGACTACAAGCTACTTTTTAAAAAATAAATAAATAAAAAGCGTACACCATTTAAGGATTGAGTGAAAAAATTCGAAAAGTGGTTTACATTAATGATTTAACTCACTTGAATATGGGATAGAACTAGGAATTGTCTCTGAATTTATTTGTTACCTTTCTTTTTTGTTCTTTATTTATTTATTTTTTGTTAAATTTTGTCCTTTTTGATTTTTTTTTACAATTTTTACTAATATTTGCCTCGAGAAAAGATTCAAAAGTTAAATATTTAAAGAATTCAACCCTCATTTTTAAAAAAAATTTATTGCCAGGAAATATTTAGGACCATGAAAATTATTTAAAGAAATATA
Organism: Uloborus plumipes; assembly: GCA_038373865.1. Taxonomy (NCBI): domain Eukaryota; kingdom Metazoa; phylum Arthropoda; class Arachnida; order Araneae; family Uloboridae; genus Uloborus; species Uloborus plumipes. The sequence continues at coordinate 6,062 of JAXGGA010017800.1, read as the reverse complement.
AAAATTATGATGCCAAATAAACCAATGACAATAAACAGAAATAATGCTTTCGTCAAAAAGATATATCTAAGATCAGCTCATATTTTTATGGTTCTTATTTCTCCTTGCGTCCGCTGCTGTACTCGTGCAAGGTTTGCACCAGTCAGAGTCAATTAAACCTTGTTTTTTTTCCTTCGACCTCTTTTTTTTTTAAATTTATTTATTTATTTATTTAATTTAAAAGTACTTTCCAGAAATCACTAAACTACTATTTTTTTGTATCGCGCTACTCACTACTCTACTTTTTTTCAAAAAGTAGTGCGCTATACTACAAACTACTAAAAAATGTAGCTACTACAGTAGTTTCGCTACTTGTAGCACGGCGCGCTACTTCCGACCACTGCATGTACGACATGTGTGCATTAGGGTGGTTCAAAAAAAATTTTTTTTTTGCTACGGACCAAGGCGCACCCTACTTTTTTTACATTTATGTATGAGATCACTCCCCTAAAATTTCAGCTCCCTACTCTTAATGGAAGATGGTGCTCAAACACCCTTCATTTTTCCGCTTTTTCGTAACTTTCACAATTTTTGAGTTTTTAGACTAAAGAGACCATTTTCTTGGAAGAAATTTTTTTCCAATTATCCTCATTTTCCAACGCATAAATATTAGTTCAAACAATTGGAAAGTTTCTTAATCATTTGAATCTATATAGCAACACCTTTGATACAATTGATTATTTAGTAGATCGTAGCATACAATGTAGATTGCAGTACTACTTGTCTACATGTTGTGCTATGATTTTCAAAACTTACGCTTGCCAAAATAGAGTTGTGGAAGAACTGTGCAAAATGTTTTTTATGTTTTTAAAGTAGTGGGATGCAGAGAAAAAAATTGCAAGATTTAAAGTTTTGGTGGATTCATTAGTTTGACTTAGTTTTTCGTATCAAATTCTAGTTGAAAGAAAAGCAAGTTATTATAAGAATAAAGATGTGAAATATAACAAGTGTAGTACAGAACAATTGGATTTTTTTCAAACATGAATATTAGAGATTATTTTCTAACATTCTTCATCCTACGCCCCTACGAATGCAAATATAATATCAATCACAGAATTAAAAGAAAAAAATTAAAATAAATAAATAATGGTAAATAACGTTGCTGAGGAAAATGTTCAAATAATTCAAGAATTTAACAGAATTTTTTTCAATAATGAAGACAATAAGCAGTTTCTTTTACCTGCTGTTGAAGAAAATTGAGTACTTATCCTTGCTGAGACAATAAAATATTCAGTACTAAAAGTCTCTCTCTCAAAAAAAAATCTATATATTAATATACATAGAAAGTTGAATTGCATAGCAAAAAGTTTAAATAGTTTGGCTTTATTTAAAAACTTCTTGCAAATTTCAGTATAACAACACTGCTTGGCACAAAATGAACTTTAAACGTATGTAACACTATTCGTGCTGTTTCTTATGTAATATGCCCCACTAAATCCAAACATGATCTCCTTCACGGTAATCACTCGAACATAACTGGAATGAATATAAATAATTCTGAAAGGTCTTTTACTGAGTTAAATCTGCGGTGCGACTCATATGTAACATGCAATGTTTCCAAGATTTTAGAAAAAATTTTACAGCTTGAAAATTTTTTTGACGTGGGGGTCATAGAAGCAGTCCAATATTATTGTGTTGCACCAAAAAATAGGTGTAAAATTTTGCAGCTGGAAAAAATGAGTTGTTGACGATATCTTAAATATTTTACGGAGGGGGGGGGGGGGGAGAATACCACCATGAGTCTCCTAACTTGCGAAAAGTGTTTAAGATTTTGAATTTTTCACCTCTCTAGCCCTATAAAAGAATGTTAATGGTAAATATACTGCTTCCTTCCCCTCCAAATAATATCTATGAAATTGTTGAAATCTGATGAAAATACGGGGGGAGGGGGAGTGCTATTTTCGAAAAGTGGGAGGCAATGGGGGAAAGGGTGGCCATATTAGGATTCAGGGGATCATTGAACATAAGAATCAACAAAAATGATAGCAAACACCCGGAATTTTTTTTTTTTTTTTTTGCCGCTCAACTGAAAAACGTTTGAAATTGACAAAAACTGGAGAACTGTTTGAGCTTTGAGCACCGTCTTTTTATTTAAGTAGGAGGTTGAAATTTTGACAGTATATTAGGGTGGATAAAGGTAAAAAAATTGAGCCACCGCCGTGACCTCTAGGACATTTTTTTTTACCATAGGTTTGTGAACCACCCTAGTGTGCATGCTTGTATTTTATCATTCGGTAAAATTGGAACTTCATTCTGCAAATTGATAATTCAATCCCCCATCCCCTCGAAAATTTTAGTTCGGGGCGCCCCTAAACGATGCCATACCATCCGATACTATTGTCCCCTCTTAATCGGGTAACAGATAAACGAATGCCCGGTTTATACGAATAAAATATCTTGGAACCGATGCCATAGATGTAATGTTGAAGATCCCCGCTTAATCGAATACCCCGTTTAATAGAATAATATTTCTTGGAACTGACAGTAGACGAAAAGAGGGGCCGACAGTATTTACAATACCTGAGGCGCATACCTGACAATAACCAGTGGTGTAGCCAGAAAAAAAAATTGTTGGTACTTAATTTAATGCTTAAATTTTAGAGAAGGATATAGCTTGATGGATCAGTGTTCCATGAACATGGCTTGATGAGTATTCTAGAAATCGTGTAAGAAATTTCCTGTTTAATAATTTACAAAGCAACTTCATATAATGTCCTCAATATTACAACAAAAATGTGTTACAAATAAATTCTATTGGTTCAAGTCTCTCATGTATGAGTCCAATGTTCATTAAAAGAACTATTTTCTACATGCTGTCGCCCTCGCTTAAATGAACACAGTTGGTTCTAAGAAAAATTATCCAATAAGTTGGGTATTCGGTTAAGTGTTGAAATTTTCTGTACCTATACAAAATGACAAAAAATAAATAAATAAATAAACAATAATAATAAAGTAATAGCTATATACTGGAGGTTGGAAGTAACTAAAATATTATTGGGAAAAAATTTTTGAATTATGCTAAGTAAACAACAAAATAGTATAATAGTTAAGTATATATATTTGGAATAGGTGTGAAAATTATATAAATATAGTTGACATCTTGAGCTACTTAACCTTTTTTTTTTTTTTTTTTGGCACTTTTTAAAATTGATTATTTTTTGAAAAAGATCCATACATAATAGTAGATTGCTTGTTCAATTTCTTTTGTGTTAACACTTTTTTTTTCTCTCTTCGTTTACTGTGTTTCACATTTAATATTTATTAATTTACTATCATTTTGCAATGTTTAACTTATTAAATGTGTCTATTAAATTCCCAGACTGAGGCTAATACAATAGAATGAATGTCAAAAAACAAACATATTGTGCAATAGTCCTCAAAATAGTCACCTCCAGCGTTCACACTTTTGTCTGCCACAGTACTGGTTCAGGAAACACGTTTCGTAGCCCTCTGAAACTAAGCTTTGAAGTTGAGCGGTTATGTTTATCTTTATCTTCTCCAGTTCCTGAAATCGGTTTTTTATAGTTCCTACACATTTCATCCATCAACTGTATCTACAGTCCTGGAATTTAACTAACTCACCCTAAAATTTAAGAGCACTCTGAAAGCGTATTGATTTCACGACGAAAAAGACAGAGAAAAACATAACTGTTCCACTTTGAAGCATATTTTCGGAGGACTATGAAACATGTTTGCAGAATTAGTACCACCACGAACAAAAATGTGTGAATGCCGGAGATGTCTATTTTGAAGACAATTACACATACATTTGTTTTTTATTATTCATTCTGTAGTATTAGAACCCAGTCTAGGAATTTAATAGACCTTGTTATTTATTTATCCACTATTGTACCTGTCTTGTTTTCTTTCGTAACGGCAGCAACAAAAAAAATATTAAATAGAATAGAGGACACGTTTTGATGGAATGTGAATGTCATTTTTTTGCCTGCTGTTGGCAAAAAATATTTTATATTTTTACGGCAATAACTGCTCGAACTTAATTTACTCAGAAAAACATTTGCGTAAGATGACCAATATTACTCGATTACGAGGAAATTATTCTATTAAGCAGGGAGCTTTAACATTGCGTTTATGAGGAAGTATTTGGTTCCGGGAAGTTTCATTCTTACAGGACGGGTATTCATTTGTCCGTTGCTATGGCCGATAGTTTTGTGAGAGCCCTGTCTCTAACTGGCACTTAAGTTTTAAAGGCTTCTGTGGTTCCACGCTGAGATCAAACTACATTGCAGGACACATTATGATGTCTCCATGCCAATGTGGATTACATGACCCCAGATTTTAATAGGGGCCGCCCCAGCTCGATCATGCCATGGGGCAAAATTACATTTGCATAAAAAAGTTTAAAACTCCTCCTGGCTCCTTCTCCTCCTCAGCTCCATTGTTACAGAGCCATACTTAGCCTCCCCGTTTAGGGGCTCTGTTTAGTCACGTCTAAAAACCCAAACCTTGAATATTGTTCGGAATATTTACTCTCTCTCTAAGGACTTAAAAATCCACAAATCTATGCTTACTTAGTATCAGCGTTGAGATAAATTTGTTAATTTTACTACAAAAATTAACTGAATAACTACTACTTGTCATTGTTTTTGGCAAGAATAAAAAGCTTTTCTGACCAAGTCACAATGAAGCAAGCATAAAGCTAATTAAAATTAGGCAAATAAATACAGTGAAATCCTGTTACAGCAAACTTTAACAGACAAAAAGTTTGTTCGTTGTAACAGGAACTTTGTTGCAATGGAGTTCAAGCAATGTAATAGTAATGAGATTTCACAGAATCAGAAAAAAATATGAACAAGGAATTTAAAACAGTAATAATACTTACTATTCATTGACGAACCATCTGATGCAGCATAATTCCTCGTCAAAAATTTCTCATATCTATTGTTTGAATCAGAAAAACAAGAGAGAGGTTTTTTTATTTTCCCCGATTTGATCTGAAATGCGTGACACAAGCGAACAGGATGGAAAATAGGCACACTGGAATAATTGAGATAAATATTAACATCCTCAGGACATAAACTAAACATTATATTCATAATCCAACAAATATCAGATAGGATTGCGTCGCCAGTCATTTTGATTAATAACAGAAACATGTTTTTGAGTTGCGGGGCATAATACCCTTTGGCATAATCCTTGTTCTTAAGCATGTTGGCAGGGGCAGGAAAATGAACATCCCATGAAACATTTTCAATTTTTTTACATTGTTGCAAAATTCTAACAACATTGCTAATTGATATGCCGCAATTAATGACTGATAATGTAATTAATTGCTCACACTTCACTATTACTGACGTTAAATCTGATCCACTAATGTGGCATACATTGTTAAAATTTATTTCAACTATGTTGGTCGGGCAAACAGAATTGAATAAAACTAGCACATCTTCCAATTCCACTCTTCGGCAGGCATCATACAAAATTGTCCTGAAAAAAAAGTGGGAACAATTACAGTTCTGCATGAATTCAAGAAGGTTACAATAATCTGTATTTATTTTTATTTCAACAACAAAATATGTTTGATCACATAACAAAAAAACGAAGAAAAAGCACAGGCTCAACATAGCTGCAAAATTTCTGTAATGGGGGTACCACTACACCAAGCAGCCTAGGGGTTTAAATAACTGTTGGAAGAGGGGTGGGGGGGGGCAGGGTCGTTGTGAGCTCAAGCTTCGCTTGGGGGAAGGGGGGGGGGACTTATCTGGGGTCCATAAAATTAGTGCTCCTAAATTTTTTCAAAGCATTTTAAATTAAAGCTTTGCGCAGAGGCAGTGTCATAGCTAATGTGGTTCTACTGAGACGTGACTATTGCTAGTTGAAAAGCATTTTAAATAGAGTTTTTTAACTTCTGATTTAAGAGGGAGTTAAGAAATTATTACTAGACTTAAATATAAAAAATACCTAATCATCATGAACATAACATTCACTTTAAAATAGGGGGATTCGGGGATGCTGTCGGCCCCGCTTAAACGAATACTGTCGGTTCCAAGAAATATTATTCG
>JAXGGA010017799.1:0-23455 GCA_038373865.1 Uloborus plumipes | reverse complement strand
TTTGTTGCGCTTGAATAATAAAATTTATTTTGGAACAATACATTGCAACAAACAAAAATTCTGAGGGTTTTAATAATCCAACAATGGATATCATTTCGTCTACTTCATATATACGAAGCAAAAAATATCTGCGTTAAAGTTAAAATATTAAATTTTAACATTAGTTTTCTTGTTTATTTAAATTTTGCTAATATATTGTACGATCCCATTATTTTAGAAAATTTTGAAACAAATAGAGATATCAATATGATTTAAAACCATGAAATAGTATATCAAAACAAAATCATTTCAATCAATTTTCTTTAATTTAAAAAAGAGAGAGAAATAATTTAGATAGTATAAAATCATTCGGAAAAAAATAATAATAATTTTTAACTATTATTGACCTTAACTGTGGAGAAAAAAAAATGGAACCAAAATTAACGCGATATTAGTCCTCTACTTCTCTCGAGAAACCCAAACATGTTTTTACTTTTCTTTACCTTAAAATGTAGACGTTTTATTAGATGGGACGAAGGGCCGAATACCAAAGCTTCGGTCCTTTTACACATTAAAGTTTCACATTTAAATGCATACAATTTATTACTGTACTCCCATATGTTTAATATTCTTAGTGTTACACAACATTTTTAGCTTTGCTTACTGTATGATTTAAAAATTAGTTCCATGAATTAAAGTTTTTTTCTCCTTGTACTGGCAGTACCAAAAAAAAAAAAAAAAAAACACCCAGACCTTTTTTTTTTTTTAATTCTAAAACTGAAAAAAAGAATTATCTGGAATATGAAAAGTATGTTCTACAATTAAGTTGATGCTCATGATAAAACAAACCAATATGATCAAACATTAAATTACTAGAAATTAGCTGCTATTTGCAAGATACATTAACATTATAATACATTTTTAAATATATTCTTAATTTTAAAGTTAAGTTGAATTTGTTAGAATCATGTTAATGCATTCTTCCTTACTTAACGTATCATTCATTATTTGTACTTTAAATGAACTATTTTTTACGTTTATTTTTAAAACTGTTTAGTTGAAAAAGAAATAAAATTAAAACTAAGCTTTTTTTTTTCTTTTTAAAGTAACAAATGAAATAGAAATTTAATATCTTTGATTAAAAGTGGAAGTGCAAGGAATGGGCATCCTCCTCATATTTTGCTATAAAAATTCAATTTCAATTTATTTCTTTGTTTTTTCCCAAGATATTATACATGTATAATAAAATGAATTAGCTATCAGTGAGTTGAAAAACATTTTTTTTTTTTTTTGAAAAAGCATAAAAAAATTTGAAAAGGAACAAGGGTACTGTGCTGCTAAATCATCAGAGATCAGGAGCAGCAGTTAAAATGCTAACTCTGTAGGTTTTAAAAGAGGTTGGTTAAAACTAAGTCAGCCAATTACTAATGCCGAAACAATAATTACGGAAAACTTAAAAGTTTTTTGAATCAGTAAATGTATTTATCTTACTGCAAATTTTAAGCTGTTATTAAATATCTGTAGAAAGCGTTTGAATTGAAAAGCTGACAAATTAAGTAACCACCCCCTGTTCCTCCACTGCCCCATCTATATATATAGGGGGAGGGGGGGGGGCTAGTTGACAAGCCCTTGCACAGCTATGAGCCATGCCTTCCAAAGGGATTGTGCGGTATCACCAGCTTCTCCGTCCTGCAGGAAACAGGAGAGAGGAAATTTGGCTGCATTCAAGATCAAACGTGTTTCAACTTCAACCCTGTTAAGCACATGAGTCGTATTTGCACTTTATAATAAAATTTGAGTTATTGTCAGCAACTTTTCCCTTGTAACTTGTTTTAACTAAATGCAATGTTTTATGGCCATTTAAAAGCAAAAATAATTGAAAAAGAATTATGAAGTACCTCCTGAATTAAATATATGGACGCACAAAACTTTAAACAGCAATATCTCAGTTTGAGAGTGAGTTCGGCAGATACCACTTTTGCGCTTAGCACAGCAGTAATAGAACATTCAAAGCAAGGTGGGAATCGAACCCACAGCTTCTGGCTCAGAAGATGCAGCTTTAACCCCAGAGCCACGGTGGCCCAATAAATAGAAATGTTTTTACATTTTTGACGAAAAAATAGCACTAAAAGCAAGGAAGTACTAATTTCTAGGAAGAGAGGGGAGAGCCCCCACATGGGCTCCAATGCTTCATAGTGGGACTTAAGGGGGTACTGCAGTACCAAACAATACTGATGTATCAAATAGTTAGTCAATACATAGCATGAAAAAAATTCAATAGTTTGCAATCATCTGTAATGTTACTCAATAAAGGCTATTAGTTCAGCAAATGTTCGAGTACAAGCGTCCCCACAATAATAAAAATATTTTAATCTATAATATTCAAATAAATGGCGCAAACTACAAAAATCAGATAACTAACAAATGACCTGATACATATTTACGTCCCATTTTTTTTTTTTTTTACTGCAAACTCTCTACCACAGTGGATAATTAATAAACAAACAAACCAGTCCACAAAAGGAATTTTTATTGTAACTTGTTTAAAAATAAAACATACTCCACATACATTCATCTTTGGATTAAGCATAACTTTTTCTTTTATCACTAAACACTGCTTATATAAAACACATAATAAACACTGAATCATAAAGACGGTTCCTTAAGAAAATTCATTTGAGACATATGTTTTAAAAAATACAATTATAACATATAAATTAGATAGGTCTTCTCAAAAAAATTTGTTCATATTTTTTGGTTTTCAAGATCTTTTAACAGGCTCTTGTTGTTTTACAAGTGTGAGAATCTTTATTTATGCGACAGCCATAGAGGACTAGTTAAATTCATTCAAGGCAACAATAGGGTTGTTTCCCATTTTTCAAAAATATTTTTTTTTATAAACTTGCGTTCATGGTTAAAACTTGAGGTAGTTTTAGAAAGACATTTAAAAAAATTAATTTAAAATTAACTGTTGGGAAAATGAAAATGTTCTGGACCCGTGTTATTTTATTTTATTTTTTCCCTTATTCTATCAATATCCGTGACTAAAAGTCGAACTTTTGAACGGTGGAAACACCACCATTTTCTTAAAGAGTCATTAAATAATGGAAGAATACTAAGAATATATACATTTTATTTCTTAGGTTCTTTTCTTTCTTTTACGACCAATTATCATTTTGGGAAATGTAATGAATTTTTCAATCTTATTCAACAACAAAATAACTGATGTATCAACAAACTTTCAGCGAAAGGACAGACATATGAAACGGATAATCACAAAGCTGGAAATAAAGAGGAAATATTAGTTCAGTAAACAGTAAACTACATGATTAACCCATTTGAGCCTAGTATTCGAAATATGAAATTGCTTGTCATACAACTAATGTCAATGAGAGACTTTGCCACTAGGGCATTCTGTGTATAGGCACACACCGACACTGCAGTTTCATCCATGTTATGAACTCATAAAGTTGGAATAGTCAACAATGGGGGTTGGAGGCAGATCTCTCCAAGCTCTAAATGATGACACACACACACACATATATATATATGATACAATTATATAGTGTCAGGAATGTGATTTCATTTTAATTAACACAAAATGTTTTTTTTTTTTTTTTCAGGTACACTGTCAACATTAAAAAAAAAATCGCAACTCTAGATTTGAGACATAGGTAACAAAAATCAACTTTCCTGCCCATCTGATTCTAATAGTAAGTTATTGACATAGCTATGAAGGGTTCTTAACATGAAATAATTCCTAAAAGATATTCATGTCCATCCCACCTCCAATATATTTTGCAAAGCATAGTCCATTTGTAATGGTAACTGTAATTTCTTAAATGATCCACTACCATTTAAATTTTAAGTTAATTACAAATTGTGGATAATTGAGCAGCTTGAATGTTTTTCGTTCATTGATGGTTAAGTGCTGCTAGTTGAATGAATATAAAGTTTATTCAGTGACTTATACTACCACTAACTAGTTTTCAATGCATAGCCAAAATAAAATTGGAAATTATTTAGAAGAACTTGTTTTTATTGAGGTTTAAATAGTTCTACTTCTCTTAATTAAACACGGTTCAGTACAGAGACATATCTTTTGAGACATCAGAATCTTCACATTATTTTAAAAAAGTTATTGTTTAAAAATATAATACTGTTTGTTTTTCGAAAAGGCAGTAACTTCAATAGTTTTCTACTTCAGAGCTCATTGTCTTAAAAGTTACAGAGGATAGGGGAGAGGGGAAAAAATACTAATAATTGGCGACTGAACTTTTATAATATAGCTAAAATATCCAAGGTGAATAAACTAAGAACTCTTATCGACAGCAGTAGCATGTACAATAAATGTAAACATTTGTCACGTTTCTTTTTTGTCTTTTAACAGTTTTTTTTAAGTGTCTTTGGTATAAATTTAAGTTATTTTTAAATTTTTTACATATGTATTAAAGCTTTAAGATTAGGTGGATTTAAAACAATTAGAATTAAAGAATCAACAACATATTTGAACTAAATAAGAAAAACTTTCTAACATCAGTTATTTATCATGAAATATAAATGATTGAAGTATGAAAATTAATAAGTAACAAAATGTGCAGCTTAAAAGCTCAGATTCAAGCTTAAAAAAACATAGAAATAAAGAGCTTAAAGACATCAGAAATAGATCATATCCGCTAACACATATTTCTTTCTCATAAATAGAGTTGAATTGAGATTTGGCCATGTCTTAAGGCATAAATGATTTTATTTTGAACAAGAGTAAAACATCTAATTCATTGAAATTATGAACTAAAGATAATTTAGATATATTCTTGATTACACATGATTATCAGTATGTTGTATCTGAGTTAGTGTGGGACTTTACAGGAACAAAGAATATTCTTATTAGTCATGATTCTTAGAAAGCAAGAAATTCATTAGTGGAGAGTGGGGGGGGGGGGGTGTCCTGGCTAAATGTATTAAATCCAGATGCTTTGGGATGCTAACACAAGCCATTTAAATTTGATTTGAATTTTATACAATAAATAAAACTGTTTTGATGATAAAAAACATCTTTTGAACATGCAAATTTTACAGGAATTCAATTCTGAGCTTCTAGAAAGGATCAAAGCCCAGAGACCTTCTCCTTAGCTTTGATTTGCCACAAGTTGGGGTAGAATTAAAAAAAAAAAAAAACGTTAAGATAATTGGAAAGCAAAGAAAAGCAAAGAGGAGAAATTAAGATTTTATTGCGAATGGCAAAAAGAATTATTTAAAAAGATAAGTGAAATAATGCAAGATCGAGTTCCACTATTTTAAAATCACGTATAAAGGCCCAAGTTTTAATCGTAATTTTTAGTGACTCAGTTCAACACTCATTCGTAATATTCATACACTGACTTTTTTCCTTGCCGGCAATATTCATCCAAATCACCATTCTTATAAAAATATATGCACTCCATTAAAATCGACTCGTTCCATATCTAGATGAAAATAACAAGATTATATGCACCAAATAGGGACACACACACGACGACACCAAAAAACAATGGCTACAATCACAGCTCTTTGCAATGACACAGTAACTGTACATTTCGCAAAATCTTAGGAATGTGCTAATCGTCTTTTTTGTGACTTTGGGAAAGGGATTCCTTCCTTTGTTTCTTCAGGCGACTTTCCGCGCGCAATCTCTCTTTGAATTGTGCTTGCTTCACTTTCACCATCAGGCTGCCCGACATCCATAACCAGTGACCCTGGAAAATATTTAATAAAATATTTAAAAAATGTTTTGTAGTTCTAAAGAATATTTCTATAAGCTTGGTTTGCACAAAAAAGTATGAAATAAAATAAGTATTTGATTTCTTGATTATAAATAGCAGTCAATCCAATTATATTTTTAAATTTAGGTTAAAGCCAAAGTAAACAAGTAAATTTAAGTTAAGAGAAGAAATACAGGTGGTTTGCAGCTTAGTACTGAGCCTTAGTAGCATTTACTGTATCCGCCCAGCACCTATATTTATTTCGCACAATTTTTAGTTTAAACTTTATTGGCTGCTTTAGAATTAATCTAAATATAAAGATATAATAGGAATAACTGAAATTTCTGAGTATTATAATTCAGAAATCAAATACTTTTTTAGTGAGAACGCAGCTTATAGAAATAGTCATAAATTTTTAAATAAAACTATACATATTTTTTCGAAAGTTTTAAGTTTTGAAATTCATTTGAAGTGAAACGTTTTTAAATTAAAAATAAAATAAAATGTAATGATATTTCAGTGAATATAAATGCACTGCGCATAAACAGAGCTTATATTTGTCGTTAATCTGCTACAAGTGTTTCAATTTTGCCTGCTCAAATTTAAAAGCAATTTTGCACAAGTGTCATGAAAAAAAAAAGCTTTTTATTTCATTCAAACCAAAACCAATGTGCCAATTAACATTCATAAAATATAATAATTTATCTTTCAATGCATTGTACAGAAGCAAACTAAAATTAACGATTATTTCAACATAACTTCAAGCTTTAATAACTGTAAATACAATAGTATTCTAAATGCATCAGGTAATTTCGTTGCAGCAAACATTCAATTTAGTAGACTCAAAGGTTTTGTTTTCATGCAAACAAGCATATCATTTATAATAGCTAGAGTTTTTGATGCTTTTCAATTCTATGCATTCTTGTTCTCATGAACCTTTTCCGTGGTTTCAAATAGTTCTTAAAACCGAGAGCATCAACTGTATACTAGAGAATATAGTTTTTTAATAGTAGCAAAAATTAGTTAAATACTCACCACCATAACAAGGCAATTGAGAAGAATAGGAGATGAAAACACAATGGATATAAACATTCCCCCACTGTCAAAATACTGCTGACGAGAGAAGTACCTGCAAAAACATAAGGGCATTTAAAGCGACAGAAAATACACAACACAGTACTGAGAAACATCCGGGGGAAAAAAAAGATCCTACATCAAAAGAAAAAAAAAATTAAGATAAAAATCTTTCATGACATATTCAACACAGTGAAGAAATGTATTAGCTAACTGAAATTTCACATTTACTTGAATATTTTCTCATGATATTTAAAGACAGGACTTTTAGCATTCAGTTATGGCATAAAAAGGTCACACATGGAGAGCGGCGGGGGCTGAAAAGGCTACAAAAAAGAAAAAAAAAAAAAAAAAAAAAACCAGCAAAATTTTACGTTATAAACGACATTTCAGTGTAGATCTATAAATATGCAACATTTTTAAAGCACATGCTGTGGAGATCCAAAATCATTTTTATTTGCAAGTAACTAAGCAACAATTTTATTCTAGCGTCTGACATGGATGAAAAATGTACAGTGAAGAATGAACTTTAGCAGATTCAACAAAAAAGGAAACCACTAACATTATTTTTAAAGAAACATATTTATAGACTTTAGCATGGTTTGTACATAAAATTATAATTTTTTTTAAGGAGTATTCAAAGACTTTTTAAAGGATAAAGTGAGCCTTTTCACAACTAGCTAGGACTACTTGAAAGTGGAAACTGTTCTATAACAATAAAAACACAGGTGCTGATTTCGATTCAATTCAATTCAATTTATTTTAATCAAGGCAATACAAACCATACACGTAGCATAAGACAAATACAACATAAATAAAGCACAAATACAGAAAAAAAAAAGTCAAGTATATACATCGGAACAAAAGCCCTGATTAAGTAAATGAGAGTAATGGCTGTAAAAAAACAGCCCGACGATCTCCCACCACTCAAAAAGGGACAACAATTAGGGCAATTTTAACGAATAGAGAAATACAAAGTACTCATCTGAATTCTTAAGAACATATATACCGAAAGTAAAAATGATAGAGAAAAAAAATATAGATATATATATAAAAAAAAAAGAAAAGAAAAAACTTTAATTCGGAGCTACCGAAAAAAATCGATTTGGCTCCAGTTCATTTAAAAGTTTCAGAGAAAAACAGAACTTTTTACAGTAAAGATCAGATTGACTATGATGGACCTAAACCAATAAAGTTATAATATTTAAAAATTAAAACAATCAGTAATTTAAAAATTGAAAAAAGAAAAGAAAAAAAAAAAAACAGCAGAAAGTTCAAAATTTTACTGTGACTGCACTATCCTGAAACATATGAAGCATTTTCTCAATATTTATTCCCTTCGTAATACAAGCCGTGATTTTTTGAGCATTTAATGATCACAAAAGTTTGGCATCTAACACATTGTTTTTATTTACATAATTCCAGAGTGCCAATATTTGAAGCTCAGCAAATAACGGCACTGATTGCAGTAGTCAATTACTCAATCACGAAATCAAATGCTTAAAAAAAGAAATAAAGTTAAAATCAAAAATTAAATAAGAATGAGAGACAGCATATACTAAAAAAAGTTCCAACTTAATGCAAAAAGGCAGACTACATAGTAGCATTGAAAGAAAAGAAAATAAGGACCTATTATAGTAACAAAATCGCAACCCTTGTAATATTTTTTAATGTGTGTAACATGTTTATACAGTGAATTTATTATCTCCCCCTATCAAAGGATTGATAGGTGGAGTGCTAATTAATCATTATTTGAGAGATAAATAAAAGAATTTAAAATATTCTGTCAAAAAATATGCAAATAAAGAAAAATAGCGATAATAATCCATCATCAGACAATACTAATTAATCAACAAAATAATTAATAATTTTAGCAAATTAATCACTCCTTCCTCACACCAAAAAAAAAAAAAAAACCCTAGCAAAATATTACAAGTGATTAAAAAAAAATAAATAAAAAATAAAATTATAAAAAAAAAAAAACAGAACAAAAATTCTCTGAAAACTTGGGAGGATTTGTTTGTATGTTACTGTACAAAACTTGTGTGGTTGAATTACAATAATAAATTTTTCCCTTTGCAATGATTTGTAACATAACTCGCAGTTCTTTGAAACTTCAAATTCAGTTTGAAAATTAAAGAAGCAGGGGGGGGGGGGGGGGGGGGGTGGGGGTGAAATATAGCTATGTTGATGGATACTATTTCTACTACCCAATTTAATGAGATTCAAGCTTTCCTGCAATGGAAATTAGAATGTGTTGTGAAGCATTCAACTGCTGCAAACTTAATTCAGGAGCAGGTAAGTTCGCAATGCTTCAGTTTAAAATGTTGATTGATATATTTTTTTTTTAATATGGATTGTTGATTGATAGAGGCAAATTGAAAAATTATAAAAAATGCTAAATAGATGCACACACATTACATTTTCTAATAAATTACTTTGAAGAATTATTTCTCTCTACCCCTAAGATATAAAATCTTTTGAATATGTATAACTTTGCTCTGCTACCACATGCTCTTAACAAGTTCACTTTTTTTTTTTTGAAAGGAAAAAAAAAAGCTTAAAAAAGATATTAATGCAGTTTGCCTAATACCTAAAATGAGCAGGTTTTGATTTATTATTACCTAATAACTAATATAATGATGCTAAAAGATGTTATATGTAGGAGCAGAAAAATAATGTATTTTTTTAAATACAAATTCATACTTCAAACACTTTAACTGAAATTTAGATCTAGGTATTTTATACCGGAAGTAAATGACAAAAATTAAACAATTAAATGCCTACTCATTTTAAGTTCAGTTTTTTTAAACTATTAGCAATTTAATGATAGCTCAAATTTGAAAAAAATACATTAAAATTTTGAAATGGAAAAGAAAAGAAGTTGATTTAGTGTAGCACATACTGAAACAACTTCTAACTTTCAAAATACTTAAAATCTCATAAGAATGCAAAAGGATTGAAATCTCAAGCACCAAATGAAATTTTCAGAGAAGCATGCATTCACGTTCTTTCTAGGTTCAGATTAAATAGTTGTAGGATTTAAGCCTTTAAATCTTTTTAAATACAATCAGCTCCACGTAAATTATTTACATAATGTTTTACTTATCTTCAACTTCAGTTTCGCAAGAATTTAAGTTTACATATCTGATGCATTCTTGTGATTTTTAGTAGTTGTACAGTTTATACCAGGGGTGGCCAACCCGCGGCACACGTGCCACAATGTGGCACGTAACAGTGGCACGCAAAAACTTTTTTAAAAAAATTTCCAAAATTGAGGGGAAAATGTCGATCTCAAAAATATTGATAAAAACTAAAACCTTTGAACTGATAAATATAATGATATTATGACGATTAAGTGTCAGGAGGCTGGCTTACAAACTGCCTTAACTACAATATTGCAAAGTACTCAGCGTTAGCTTCGGACATTCAACGAAAGCTGTGATGCTACAGGCAATGCTTAATATTGTGCTTAACATGAATGAAACTTTCGATGCTGCAGAATTCTTAAATCAAATATGCAGATTCTTAATCTGCAATAGTTTCAGCTACGGGTAATGAAATTTTTAAACAAAGTCAACTCTGCAAGTAAAATTAAGAAACCAAATTGGACAAAATTCGGTATGGTTGCACAAATGAAGATTCTTAAAGTGTTTTTGTTACATTACTTGAAAAATAATTTGGGAAAAAAACTTCAAAAGTATCATCGAATTATTTATCACAAACTCCTTGCCAAAGAATGATACTTTTTATCTGCTGGTGACCCTGAAGAGTTCATTGTAGTAATAACTACGAATTAGAACTCTGAATGTTTTGTGAACTTTTCCCAGGAGAAAGAGGAGAGCATGACAAGTTACTCTTTCATTGAAATGTGCAATAGCTGTCCAAAGGAATAAGATTTTAGAATTTTAGGGAGTGTGTTTTTTAAAATGTCTGGAAGGAAAATAATGAGGATTTGCTACTTAGGAATGAAGAATAGCAAATGAATTTAGCTGTGTCATCTCTTATTATCCAGCGTTTAAGTAATTTAAATTTGCGGTAGTACAAAAAAAAGTTTCCTAAATCAGTATAGGGCATCTACATTCTTTTACGATGAAACTTCAGTTTGTTTCTCTCTACTTCGGAGAGAAAAAATAAGACATTAATTTTAATACTGAAGACATTAAATTTAATACTGAAAGTATCAACCCAAATTTAATAATTTTCCAATGATATATATGGAGAAAATTTTACACTTATTTTAAGTATACATGCAGTGTTAGGTTTGATGATTTTCAGGATCATCAAAAAAATGCTTATCTTTTCAAAACCTTTGTCTATTTCTCTGCGAGACACTACTTCCAATTGGAAATTGCTGACCTTTTGCATTGGTAATCAGATATAAGAGCTTACTTCAACAGAAAGTCATCCACATTGTATTGAAATTTGGAAATTTGTACCAACAAATTTTTTTCACATTTAAACACTTAAGCCGTTTGATGCTGTTGCAGATTTGGTTCAAAATACGCTCCTAAACAAATATTTTTTTGTTATGAATGCATAAAAATCTAAAACCGTTGAATATTAATTGATAGCACTTAAAACACTGAAACTTCTTAGAATTCTCAAGAACTAGATCCAAAATTAAAGACTTGGTAAAAAAGACACAGACTCATAAACCACATTAAGTACAGACTTTAATTTTTAGAATGTTTGATGTAACTATTTGTTTCTTTTTTAAGCATAAGCCAACTGACAGAACTTATAAAAGTGTTTTTAACGATAAGTCTGAAGTTCGGACTTGTTTTATCTTTATTATCAGTTAGATTTCAATTGCTCAGATTTACAAGAAGAAATGTTTCATTTGAGTAAGAATTACATAGTCAGCCAACCTAAAATCTATTTTTAACTTTTTTAAAAAAATTCAGTTTGTTGGAAAAATACAATGTGGCACGCTGAGCTTTTTTTCTCCAGATAGGGGCACTCTCCTTAAAATGGTTGGCCACCCCTGGTTTATACCATATTTTAATGTTCTAAGTGTCTTTTATGTCAATTGATATTTTGATCAGTCGGTTGTTTGCGTTTTTACTTCATAGTCAAAATAAATCGTTTTTCAAGTAAGAATTACCGTTGATCTCTGCATGAATTATTTAACAATAGACTTAGAGGAAAAAGTAAACAGTTTTAGCACACAATTGACATCACTACACGGGGAAAAACCCAATGAAATAAATATTTTATAAAAAATCAAAAACATAAAGACAACTTGGGACAAAAAAAATTTCTCGGGAAAATTAAGAAAACTACGAACTTAGGAAAGGTGAACATACAAATTGAGATTTCGTTTTCTTTGTTGAGATTGAAAGGCAAAATTCAGTAACTAGCAATAATTCACATGTAAATTCGACTGAATACTTAAACAGAAAGAATGACTTACTTCCAATTGCTCGCAGCCAGTTCATTGATAGTGGAGGAGCAAAACACAAGCATCACTGAAAAAAAAAGACACAATTTCAAAAACAGAGCACTATGAACTCTATTGCAATACTTAAAACTAGTGAAAAAAAATTCAATTTTCCCAGGAGCTCTTTATTGTAAAATCATTTTTTTTTAAATCAAATCAGCTCTATACTTTGAATTTCAAAGAGACCTCATTTGCTTAAAAATATCAGTGCTTAATTACTCTGCATTTAAATGTAACTAAACTTGAAATTGATATTTTTACAATTACGAAAACCTTATTTCATATAACTTCCCTCAAAAAACTTTTGTAATATGACATAAAAAACCTTCAATGTGCATTTAAATGATTCAAATTCAATTTAATGATTAATGAGTAAAAACTATCAATAAATAATAAAATAAAAAAGATGTAGTATTACACAATATGAAAATCAAATAGAAGTTCAGTACGAAAGAGGACACAAAACCCTTTTGAAGAATCAAATTTTACCCTGCCAAAATTAGATCAAAAAATAAACAAATATTTTATTAAACATACCAACAAACAAATAAACGAAATTTTTACCCAAGAGCCTTTCTAAACTTCAATGATTTAACTCATTTTTGTTTTAAACCAGTTGATTTAAATTAATAAGACACATATTAATGCAAAATAAGCAGGGAAAATGCATAGACATGTTTTGGTGTTACAAGGGATGCCATTTTCAATGCAAAGAATGAGTTTAAGGATGTTAAGACGAAAATTGCGTCCCTTGTAATGCCAAAACCGTGTATGCAGTTTTCTTGCTTATTTGTGCATTAATATATTCATTTATATTGTTTTGTTTTACAAGCACAAAAGTTCCTCTTTGAGACATTGTTTAAAATTAAAAAAAATTAAAAAAATCAACGAAGTTAATTTCAGTAATCCCTGTACATTTTCATGTCACGTTCTAGGAAAAACTTGCTATGTCTTTCTTATCTTTCAGCACAAAACAAGGTTGTTGTCTTTTTTAATTAAATTTCATAAAAAGTGCTTGAAACTGAAATGATAAAGGTTGAAAAAAATTATGTTTAAAACCTAGAACTAGCAAAAAAAGTTGTAGTCATATGTTTTGGTACAAGAAACATCTTTTATAATGCAAAAAAAATGAGCATATAGATGATAACCCAACAACAGCGACTAAATAGAATAATACACAGAAACAGATATACAATTTATTTTAAGTTTTAAACAAAGGTGCAAATTATTTTTAAAATTAAACTAAAAATCTGCTAGAACTGTTCATTGAACTTGGTTTGCATTCTAATGTATTTCTAATTTTCTCATTGGCTCTTCAGTTATTCAATATTTAACCTTTATTGTCCTTTCTCACTTTTGTATGTATTATCCACCACTTTATCTTTGCTATGAAAAGAAGATTTCTTGTAATATCTAAGCAGGTGCCAGCGATTTTGATTGTTATTTGTTCATTTTAATTGTTTGTTTTTAAATGTATGTTTTTTTTTCCACACAAGAAAACGGCTTAATTTTATGAACATTGAACAAAAAGTTACTTCAATAAAATGATACTGAAATGCAAATACAGAAAGCAATCTCCTATTAGTTAATGATTTGCATCAAAGATAATTTCAACAATAGGGTAGTTGTGACCTATTGAATATCCCTTTTTTAACTACTAGATATTGTTAAGAGGCTTACAAAACACAAAAATTCACCATTGCCGAATTTTAAAACACAACGGTTGATTCTTAATGATTTTTTTAAAAACCCAAGCGCAAAAAAAGCGCGCCTTGAAACCGAAACCCGTGACGTCAGATGGCAGTAACTTTCAGCCTTTCATCCATAAAAATTGGATTTTTGCTGTATTATCGTTTCATTGCGGGATTTTCTCCTTCCGTAATCAATACCTTAAAGTCTACTAATTCACTATTTAAAACTGGATTTATCAAAGAGCAATCCAATACCCGGCTAGGGGTGATTGTTTTGATATTTATTGGCGAAATCCGTAGTCAAATTTTTAGAATGCATCACTTGGCGAGAAAAAAAAATTACGGCAGTGCAGAGCAAACAAAAGTGCGGAAGCCGGAGTAACCGGTTTCTCGAGCTCCTCGCATCTAAAGCTCCTCGCTCTTTCTTCGCCTTAGTAGAAAGTTCAAAAGCGCCAACGAGACCAACGAATGCCCAGTGACGTCACAGCCGCTTGAAATTAAAAAATTATTTTTAAAAAAAACTACTTGTCGCAGCGCAAAAATTTTTTCGCCGTTGATGTTCATGTATGTTGCTCTATCATATAAAAATAAAATTGAAAAATCGAAAACTTCCCTATTGATACAAATTAAAATTATACTTACACAATGTGAAGAAAAATGCTCCTTGAAAGTTTCCATGGTGGCGAGTCGCAACCGTTACCACTGTGACTAAAGTGTGAAAGACTAGAAGGCCGATGAGCCACGGTTCTGTCCAATCAATCTGAAAAGGTAACACAGAATTTGAACTAAATTTCAGTCATTGCATTTCTTAAGTGAATTATAATTAACAAACTTAACACATCCTATTTTTGCTTAGAGTCTCGTTAAAATGTTTGTTTATTTCAGTTTAAAATGTGCATTTCAGATTTGAGTAATCATGGTAATAGTGTGCTCTCAATAAATATTATGAATACATCCCAAATAAGGTGAGAAAATCGTGATCGGTGTCAGATATAAGAATTTAAATTTAGGCGAACAAAGTGTCGTTGTTTAGACTGTTTTCAGGCAACAATACAGGGAAAATTATAGCCAATTTCTTGTTGAACTATTCTGTAACGTAATATTTGATCATATTACATGGTTATTTCAATATCAACTCCGCTGTAGAGCATGCTTTAAATAGTCCAAATAATGGTTCATTGTACTTGTTTGCAGTAAAAAATATCTGCTTCTCTGATACTACCAATGCAAAAGAAAAAAAATAATGCAATTAATTTAAAGAAGAGACAGTATGCTAAAGATATTGTTTCACACTAAGAATATTGAAACAAGTATCATGTTAAATGAAAAATGATCAAATAGGCTTTGTGCTGAACTATATTTGAAGTTAAAAATCAACGTAAATAAAGCACAAATAAGGGAGAAAGTACAGCAAATAGCTATTTCAAGGCTACAATGGAGCCCCTTCATCAGTGCAAGAAGCTCAGCAAACAACATGAAAGCTGTAAGAGAACTGAGCGCGAAGCACGTGTGCCCCGGTATTTATAACAAATGGGCGAGTGCGCTTGAACTCACAACAAAGCGGGAAAACACCGACCAATCAGCGATCAGCGAAACGCCAGGAGAGCGAAGAAAAGGGGGGAAGGCGGCAAGGGAAAGTAGGGGAAAAAAAGTTTTTCCCCTACTAAGTCTTTTTTTCCCCTACTTTCCCTTGCCGCCTTCCCCCCTTTTCTTCGCTCTCCTGGCGTTTCGCTGATCGCTGATTGGTCGGTGTTTTCCCGCTTTGTTGTGAGTTCAAGCGCACTCGCCCATTTGTTATAAATACCGGGGAACACGTGCTTCGCGCTCAGTTCTCTTACAGCTTTCATGTTGTTTTCTGAGCTTCTTGCACTGATGAAGGGGCTCCATTGTAGCCTTGAAATAGCTATTTGCTGTACTTTCTCCCTTATTTGTGCTTTATTTACGTTGATTTTTAACTTCAAATATAAAGTATCATGTTGTATGAATTTACTATGCATTCAGTGTTAAAAAGCTTAATAAGAAAAGGAGACAAAGGTAGGGCCATGAGTTGGCCAAAGCTGAGTAGCCCAACCCAACACTTTCTGCCATCTGTAATTGTAAATTATTTTTTTGTGAAAGTAAGTGTAAGTTGTTAATTTGAAATTAAAAAAAAAATCATACAGGGAAAATGAAGTTAAATAACTCCTGTTAAATATTTTGACAATCAGTTTAATGGATTGAATTGATTTTTTTTTCAGTTGGAAAATGGTTGAGTGGTTAGAGACTGAACTTGTTCAAATTTCAATGAAATTTTTTAACATTCTGTTCGCTTTTAATGAATAGCACTTTAACATTTGCAACTTTTTCAGGAACAAAATCCTCCATTCTTCCCTTTGTTTACGATAGCAAAGGATAAATTTCACTCGTGCGAGCATTGGTGTCGAAAATTTGACTAATGGAAAGAAATCGCCCACATTCCAAATTAATAAAATCTTCCCAATGTCAATTTTCAAATGTCTTCATGATTTGAATTTGGTTGTAATTTATAACTCAGAAAACAGCCATATATTGCTCAACTGCCAAATCTAAATGAAGAGTACTTTGGTTAAACATGCTGCAAACAAAATAATATATAATGACAGAAAAGCTCTCGAAGAAAAACAAAACCTCTTTCAAAAAGGAGATCAGATTAAGAACTTCATTTCGCATATGAGGCACCAACTTATTGCCTTCCGTCAGAATAGCAGAAAATTCAGCCTCCATTCTGGGTTTTTGAAGAAATATCAAACGTTCAAAATACGTAATTTCATGACAATTTAATTCAAAGAGCCAAAACAAAATAATTTCGCATGAATTAGCTATTACGCCTCTGAACGAACGAACGTATTCGCGAGAAAAAGAAAAGAAAAGTGATCATTGCTAATTACACCGTTAAAAAACAGTCAAACTGCTCGTAACCGCAAAACTAAAAATATAAATTTTGCTAGATGATCATTTAAAAATCAAACTTAAATAGTTGAGTGTTACCCTGCAAACTGGTTTCTCACTGTTTTAAAATTAAAGTTTTCATTGATTGAGTTTGCCAATATTTCGTTATTTCTATACTTATTTGTTTGAAATTATTTGGCAACAGTGTGATGATCATTACGTAAGAATGGTTCTAAATCCGAACTCATGTTTTGTTATAGTTTCAGTTTAATATTTAACTTTTTCTTTGTATTAGATGAAAACTAAAAAATAAATAATGGAATAGTGAATCTAGTTAAAGAGCATGGTATTGCTCTTACTTAACAAACTTTAAAACTAGAAAAATTGACTGGTACTAAGTTTGAATTGGGTAGACCCAAAACGTAATTAAAAATTATTTGACTTTTATATTATTTCATTACTTATTCCTAACGAGTTTAAATCTATTTTCTGTGAGAAGAATTTTGTGTGAAATATTTTATTGAATAACGACATGGTGCACTAAAAGCTTTCTCATTACTTTGAATTATGTTGTAAAGCGAAACAATATAAATGAGTGTCTCATCAATACTAATGAAAAGAAAAAATAGTTTTTTAATGTTTATTTCATATTGAATTTTTTAATTTGTGTACTTATATTATTAATTCTGTTCAGTAACTTTTCAAATGCTGCAACTTTTCTATATGTTTCAGTTCACATAAGGGTCATTCCATGTGAAATCAACACACTGATTCAGACTTGATGTCTCAGATTTTCATGATTTTTGGTATGCAGCATTATATCATAGACATATGAAAAAATACCAAATTTCAGTTACATAGCCCAATTATTTTTGAAGTTATAAATTTTTTAAATTTTAAATTTCTTTGAAAAAACACCATACTTTAACACATTAAAATGCCTATAGGCTCGCAACCAGTGGTGATATTAACCTGGGACTGGTCTCATTTTAAAGCTGTTGAATAGGGCTTTATTATGATATGCTACAACATAGGGGTTAAATTTTTAAAAAAATTTAAATTTTAAAATTAAATTTTAAATTTTAAATTTTTCAAAAAGTGGCAATTTTAAAAATTCCAAAAAATTACCAAAAATTGTTTGTGATGTCTTAATACATATTGCAAAATTCTATGATGGGATCTCAATGGGATCAGGAGATACAGGGCTTCAGAAATACACGTTTTGTGAAAAATACCAGAATTAGTATCAACAGAGGAAATTTTGTACAGTTTATTGAATGAAACAAACAACACATATCAATAAAACAAGCAGTGGCTATTACTTTTAATTTTTTAAATAGAGGAATATCACATAGACACTTACCATTCTCAGCCTTATTTTATGAGTTAATTATTAACAAATTAATTTATGAAGACTTCAATTGTTGGAAGATACCCACACATTTGTTTAGTTCACTGTTTGGTAAACTGTATGTTCGGCCAGTCTGAGTGGTGGGGTTCACTTTGCACATTACATCTGAAAATGGGATCCACAGTGTGTCAGGTGGTGTGGGATATATAAATGAGGATGACGGACCTGAAGGATGGAGGAATGTAACTTGCACTTGACTGCTGTCTTCATCTTTATCCAGAACATAACTCAACCACCAAGTCTCATTATAGATAGATGTTATATACCCACTAATGTCTGAAAATGATGTCTGCTGAACGTCCTTCAAAACAGGAAATATGCTTGAAACATCTGCAGAAGAAAATAACTTTGCATTTACTTTGGTTCCACATCTGAGAGGTATAAAGGCATGAAATTTTTGGGTTCCTGATATAGTTAGAGCTGTATCGTACCGGTTAGCCAGTTGTTCTTCAGTTTTAATGTATTCTTCAATGGTCACAAATACAAAGTCGATGTTAGCTATGTTCTTATGTGACCATTCAAATAATTGCCTTGCATTCGTGATTTGATCCTGATACGGTCTTTGTAGGCTTGCTCTGGCGGCTAGTCTTTTTACTGTGGCCCCGAGCCCATCGCATGGACCTTTGCCATGTGCTGTAGCTGAAAAGTGCCATTCAGCCTCAGCTCCAAAATCTTGCTTGTAATTACACAAGTTAATAAATTTTTTTTTATTTTTGTATTGGGCTGCAGAGCCATCAGAGAAATAAAAGAATTTTTTGACAGGTCTTTGAAATTTGCACTTCAAGTATTCCATCAATTTTTTCTGGAACAGGTAGACAGCTGTAGTGTTGTGGTTGAGGCAGTCTGATATTATTACGAAATTTAAATGCTCAACTTCCTTCTCTTTAAAATATACCACAAAAGGGTGAATGGTTGCCTGCGTATTCGACTAATGATATGATTGTGCCTCGTCTTGTATAATAATAGAATAATTCTCAGAAAAGTCACAAATAACAGCTACTTCACATTCCAGAAGATTTTCCTTTGTGTGTCTCAAAAATGCACTTTGTTCTTTTGCTATAAAGTGATGACGAAGTAAGATAGGAAGTTTATTACAAAATACATCAATAAATTCACTAACCGGTTTTTGGATAATTTCTAAGTTACATCGATCCACAGAGATCCACTGTCTGTATGTGATAGTCTCAATTGCATTGTCTTCATATGCTTTTTCCAAAAGTTCTCTAATCCCTCTGGTACCCGGACATGACACACAAGTTGAAAAGAAGCAGTCAGTTGATGGTGGGGGGCTGCAAACCATCATTTGCAGGCAGTCCTTGTATGTTTTTATTTTTCCATCTGTCATTGAGCTCATTCTTCCATTTTCAAACATAAGCTTCACATTCTGATGAGTAGTGCACACACAGACTGAGTGTGTTCCACTCTGGCCTGCTAGCACACAATTTTTGGGTTTCAGCTCTGCAAATTTAGAAAATCCTACTTTTACAGCTGGGAATTTTTCTTTGAAAACTTCATAGGCTTCTTTTAAATTATTAAGCATCAACCTTTTTGCAACATGTTCTTTAATACCTGTGCTGTGGTCTTTCACTGATATAAAGTCCTTAATCCCCGGCATTGCTCGGCTTATTTCGTCACTTGTATAAAATCCTTTCACAATATCAACGGTATGCTTTGATAAACTTTTTCCTGGTTTCATATCAGGACCAGACAAGGCGCCCTTTTCTTTCAACAATGTCTTGGCTTGTCGAACTAAATAGTTAGGGGCTGAAAATTCCCGCATTACTTTCCTCACACTCCAGCTGTCAGGCATAAGAGTCAGCAGTTGAAGCTTCTTCTTCCTACTAGTGAAGCTGTTGTACAGTTTTTTCACATGTGTAAAGAACTCGTCTTGTGAATCATCATTCTCTTCATCGCTCGATGCATTCACTAGCAGTTTTCTCTTGACAGCCACATTGATTCGGTTGGCCTTTTCAGTAGAGTAAATTTTTGATTGCATCCTCTTTTTGTCTACAGGCGACTCTCCCATCTCTAAAAGAGAGCTGTTAAGGGAACTCAGAGCTTCAGATTCATTTGAAAATGGTATATCTATAGGTGATTCTTCAATTTCAGTATCAGACTGACTTTCTTCAGGTACCTTGCTAGTTCCAGGGGAAGTTTCCCCATCTTTTTCATTTTTCAACTTTGTCAGCTGCTTCCTACAACTATCACAGACCACGGATAACTCGGATGTTCCTGGAATCAAGTCACACATCCATGAAGTAACACGTCTCAGTCTTTTTCTTGCATGGGAGTGATTTGGCTTATTAAAAGGGTTAAAGCAATCCATTTTTACTATCTTGTTAGTGGTATCCATCATGAAAGTGATAAATAGGGAGAAATCAGCAAGGAAACGTGCAGGGGCCAAGAAATAAGTTATCTTCTTGATACAACATCACATGAAACATCAAATGAACTTCCTACAAGCAACTGTGATGCTAAACTAGCTGTAAATGAGTGATCTTGTCTGCTTGACCAATCAGCTTATACTTGTGAAAAGGGGAATCCCCCCACGGAGGGAAATCTCCCTTTTCTTACAGTTAAAGGGAATTTCCCTTACTTGTATTCCAATCAGCTTTCACCTAGTTAAAGGGGTTTCCCCCAAGGGAAATTCCCTTTTTATCTGAGTAAAAGGGGGTTTCCCTCTACATGTAGGCAAATGAGAGGTTTGCAAACATGGTAAAATGAAGTAATCACTGCGTTTTATTAATATAATAGGATCCTGCACATTGCATAGGAAAATTAGTTCAAAAACAATAAAATTTTACTAATATGGTATATTATTGACAAAACATGTGTATCTCTGAAGCCCTGTATCTCCTGATCCCATTGAGATCCCATCATAGAATTTTGCAATATGTATCAAGACATCACAAACAATTTTTGGTAATTTTTTGGAATTTTTAAAATTGCCACTTTTTGAAAAATTTAAAATTTAAAATTTAATTTTAAAATTTAAATTTTTTTAAAAATTTAACCCCTATGTTGTAGCATATCATAATAAAGCCCTATTCAACAGCTTTAAAATGAGACCAGTCCCAGGTTAATATCACCACTGGTTGCGAGCCTATAGGCATTTTAATGTGGTTAAGTATCGCGTTTTTTCAAAGAAATTTAAAAAATTTATAACTTAAAAAATAATTGTGCTATGTAACTGAAATTTGGTATTTTTTCATATGTCTATGATATAATGCTGCATACCAAAAATCATGAAAATCTGAGACATCAATTCTGAAACTCTTCCAAAATTGTGTTGATTTGACATGGAATGACCCATAATCGTGAATTCATCTGATGTCATTGAAGTGAACATTCAATTTCCGTAAATCCTACTGTTTTTTTTTAATGTATTATTTCAGTGGGGTAGTTGAGAGGATGCAAAGGCAGCATCCCCCTCTTATCTATATTTAAATGCTAGCATCCCCTACTTTTCTCCTTAACATTAACTTGTGCTTTCACACTTTTTTTTCAGCACTATATCACTGCAACGGTTTCAGGATTAGAATAAAGAGCTTAAATCTAGAAGTCATTCTGGCTAACTTTACCGGAATGAGCTTGCTTTTTGTTTTTAGATATATTTTGCATTGAATATGTACCTTTTGCCCACTGGAAAAATTTAAAAATGATGGGCCTGTGCAAAGACAGCCTACCTGAATGCTTTTTTCTATCAAGTGCCTTTATTGATAAGTCAGCAAAAAAAAAAAAAAAAAATTCTCGGTCTGAAATTTTATTGTTCGCCTGTCTTATCCTCCCTCCCTGACTGTATTAATTTTAGTACAACATCTTGCATTTTTTGCCAATCTTTCCTAATCATAATTCAAAATCTGGTAACCCTGGTAGTGTAAAAATATAGCATATATGTAGGCTGATGGTATTATTGGTAACCTTGTAATTGAATTTGTGTGTGTATATATTGCTGTTTTCCAATAAAATGTATTGAATATATACCCTTTACCCTGCGCCCCCTAGTAAACTATAAAATGATGTTCCTTGCGTATTTTTGGAAACATACAAGCGAGATTGCTTGTAAGGGGTCATATGAAAATTACAAGAATCATCAAAGATGCTATTTATTTCTCAATAGTTTATATTTAGATATTTTAGAATTGTTACTCTGAAAATATATATTCAAATTTCTGCATGAAAAGCAGGGCAATTGATCATTGTTTGAAGATATTCAAATCTTAGGCTAGCCTGTAAACTAGCAAAAAATCCTACTTTAGTAGGGTTGTGAGCATTTTACTGAGGGTAGGAGAACATTTTACCGAAGAGGTTGCAATGAGCGAGGCAGTTGCATTAAGAGGGCCATTGATCTTTATTGAGGACTACTAGAAGTTGACTAGAATCAGCTTAGATGGGCCTAGAGCCTGTTTGCTGTGGACTTGTATTGTATTTGTATATTATATTTCTTATTGATTTTCAGCTAATTTTTGTTTTTCTCTTTTCAGTTTATATTCCTACCCAAAGTAATAATGAATTTTGCCTTTATCTTTTCTTGAAAATGTTTTTGAAGTAAAATTTCTCCAAATTGCAAGGATTTTCTGGCTTGCAGGGTAAGATTTTTAGTTACAAATTTAACTAGTGCTATTAAGTTTTCTTCTGTGTTGAAAGATCAGTATTTGAGCCACTAGTAGAATTTATTTGATACAGCAGTAGGAGTGGACTAAAGGACAACCTTTGAAAAGCTGTATGAAATACAAAATAACTGAATAGTTATAAAATTGAAAGTGTATATTGCTATTCTATGTATTTGTTATTTATTTTGTATCTTCAATTTTTATTCTGATAATGCTGTAATTATTAACTAAATTGTTATTCATTATTGTATAATGTTTTTTTTTTTTTTTTGACGAAAATCCAATTTGTATTTGGAATTTGGCAACAAGGAAACAAAATGTTAATTGGGGCATTGGCAACCCAATACTATCAATTCCATCAAGAGCAAGATCCCCCTCCTCCCAAGCAAAAACTCTAAAAAAGCCCTTAAGAACAACCCTCCCTAAAAATTTCAATGTCTTCTCCATGATCCCCCCTTCTTATTCCATTGGGGAGTACTTAGTACCCCAGTCTATCTGAAATAGCAATTGCATTTTTTTTCTTTTTTTTTTTTTTGAAATGTTCTATTTTATCAATTAGTTTTATTCATATTTTTGATTTTGAAACTCTAAAGTAT
>JAXGGA010017798.1:0-23459 GCA_038373865.1 Uloborus plumipes | reverse complement strand
AATTTTTCATTTATTTATTTCCTGTGTGTGTGTGTGCTTGGAATATCTAGAAGAAAACAAAAGCGATTCTATTCCGATCATAATTAGTACTTTTAAAAAATTAATAATGAATAAAAAAAATAATAGCTATATATTTAAAAATAAATAAATGATATTTTTGAAAAAAATATTTAAATAAAATAAAAAAATTTGAAAAAATAAATACATAATATTTAAAAAAATTAATTTAATAAAAAAGAGGGGTAAAAATAAAAAATAAAACACACAAGAGGGTTGTGAAAAATTTGGGGGTGGAGGGGATTTGCGCCATTGACCTTGGGGGGGATGGGTACCCCTGGTTCCATGCTTCAGGTAAACCAGGTGAAGGCAACTTCCACTCTAAATTTAACGTGGTGAGCATTTTTTATTGGAATTAATATCCTGAATAAAAATTCAAAATTTGTAAGAAGTGGAATGAATGATTACTGCGTAAAATGCACTGCATAAAAGTTTCAGTAATGGCTTTTTAGAATGTTAGTTAAAGTAAAAAATTCGAAATAAGTTAAGAACATTCGTTTATTTATATGTGTTTACATCATTACAAAAATTAATTGATTCGTATTAATATTTTTTGTAAAGTGTCTATCTATAAAAATCGAAAATTAGTTTTTACTGGAACTAAGAATAAGTAACGTATGTGTTTGTATGGATGTACACCATAAAATTCTGCATAGACAACGAATTTCCATCTTCGTTTAATTTTTATACATGTATGGGTGATTCTCCAAAAACCTGGCATTTTCGATGCACAAATTCTATAAAAATAAAAATGCTTAAAAAAATCTTTAAAAAATCATACTTACTCTTTGTTAGGAGCTTATTAAGAGAAAAATAGAGGGAACTCACTTTAAGTATGCTACACCCGAAAAAAAGGGGGGGTCTTTTTTTTCAAACCGAAAGAGGGCCAAGAAGCACTAAGCGAGCAAACAAATGAATTTTATCAAGGATTATCAGAAATTTTACAAACAATAACAAAGAAATAACTTCAACATGAATGAAAAACTATGTTTATTGTTGACAAACAAAACTAATTTACAACCTCCTTAAACGAACACTGTTTTAAGAGATGCAGCATCCGACAAATTTATTATTTATATGAAGAAAGAGATTTACAATCATAAAATAAAGTTCAAATTTTTCTAAATGAATACTTTTTTAATAAATGAGACTCCTTTTTAATATTTTTAACTAATGTTTGGTAAATAAATATCTCTTTCACCGGATGTTTTACCAATGCATTAAAAGTAATGCTGGAGTGACATTTTTTTTTGCGCCAGGAGAGGGACATTTTAATAAAAAAAAAGCTGATATTTCTACCCGGAATTATATATAAGGTAAATAATGGTATTTTTTTCTTTTATCCTCTTAACTCAATTACACACTGCAGGCAGAATTATTATTTTTATTTTATTTAGAACAGAAATGTTGGCCAGGAGAGGGACATCGAAAATGTTACATACCTCATTTTGAACTAAGGAATAATAATACGAACAGCAGACACATTCTATAAACAAAATACTCTATGAGTCCAAAGAAGTGATGAGAATAAACAGTGTTATAGTACTGCAAATTCAAAATTCCT
Source organism: Uloborus plumipes (assembly GCA_038373865.1). Taxonomy (NCBI): domain Eukaryota; kingdom Metazoa; phylum Arthropoda; class Arachnida; order Araneae; family Uloboridae; genus Uloborus; species Uloborus plumipes. The sequence continues at coordinate 21,838 of JAXGGA010017798.1, read as the reverse complement.
TCTTTTTGCCTTTAATAATTGAACCAATTTGTAGGCCAGGAGAGGGACATGCAATCTGGGGACAAACTTCAAAATGATCTACCTGATTATATAATCATTTAAATAAGCTAAAACAACACTATATTACACTCATAACTATACATAATTTAACACTACAAGTGGAATTTGTGCAATGTTCACGTAAAATTTTAAAATAATTTATTTACATTTTAGAAACAGGGTGGGACACGCAAAAAAGGTGACTTTTTGGCTATTCAAAAATTTTTGTAGAAAAAAATAAATAAAAAATTGCTTTAATATGAATTGAATAACATCAGAATAAGTATTTCTAACAATTAAGAAAACAAAAAAACTTTCTAGGTCAAATAATTTTTGTGCTGTCTTACGGGGACAGCATATTGTTCGGATTTTGGAGTATCACCCGTATATACATATCTAGCAGCACAGAACATCTGCACATACACGTCCCAAAACCCTACCTGCACTCAAAACAAGGATTACAGAAGAGATCGCAGCAATACCACTCGACACTTTGCACCAGGTAATGCAGAATTTTCAAAATCGACTTGCTGAATGCATCCGGCAAGACGGACATCATCTTCGCGATATCATCTTCAAACTTGAATGTTTCTTAAATTTCCAATGTTGTAGTGTACATTAGGCATCCTGAATAAATTAAAAAAAAATTATTCCTTGTTTTTTTCTTTTTTCAAAAGTTCCCATCTTTTTGCGCCACCCTGTACTAGCGTGCCGCGCTCTTTTTTTTTCTTTCTTCCTTCCTTCCTTTTTTATATTATCAACGAACTATGAATAATTTTTTTCCTCCTCAATATGCGCCTTTTCCAGCTTGCGCCCCTAGGCCAGGGCCTAGGATGGCCTAATGGGTAATCCGGGCCTGTCTGCACTGCCCTCGCAAGAGTGCTTCAATGGGAGGTCGCTACGATCTCCCACAAATTCCTTATTCGGATAGTTCTGACTATGCGGTAAACCAGAACGGACTCTTCTTAACCCATTTAAGCCCAAGTTTTTTTTAACAATTTTTTTCAATTTTTATCTGCTTTATACTTTTACTTGGAATGGTTTGCATACATTTTAGGCGTAAAATAGATCGCCGATGCCATATTTATTGAGTTATTTAACGTCCTGTTTATGGGATACTTTGCAGATATGTGAGCAAAATACGACCTTACTTGACTTTACTGTTGCAAAGTAACATTACAGAAGGCATCTCTGATCAATTGTAAGGAAATCATTTTAAAATTGTTTAATTTTAAGAAAAAAAAGCGCCCTCAAAAAACTTTTACTTTCTGCGGATACCCATGCTGGATCGTTGCTTGACTGATTTGTCTGAAAATAGCTGTCAATAAATAAACTCTGCTGTCCAACTAGTGACTCTAAATGGTTTTCTCAAAACTAAGGACTATTTAACTTGTGAAAAACAGCTTTAGAGTAAAAGAATATACCCGTTATGGGTTTTTGTATGCAGTAACTAACAAGCGTCCCGTTTTCATGCTACTGGGCATAAATCGGTTAAACTTCAACTAAAAACATGTTTCCTAAACACTGAATCGATTTCTTTTCATCTTCTGCTAACAACCAAGACTATTGTTATTTTAAATACAGTTTAATGTTTAATTCGAAGAAGAACGATTAGACTTCAAGTGCAGAAAATAAAATTACTTGGATTCAAAAAAAAGCTATATTAAATTCATCAAAATTAATTTGTTTAAACCAGAAATAACAATTTATATACAATTTCGTTTTCATAAGAACTGTCTTCTTAAACAGTTGTCATAAAATTTTTGTGATGATTTTGGACAAACAGATGAATGCATATGTTCATAGTAGGCCATCGTAGCCCGATCGGTAAGGCGTCGGATTCACAAACGGAGGGTCTCGGGCTCGTTTCCAGCCGATCAAAGATCCACCACCGTTACAAACGGTGGCTGGACGACTTTAAATAAGGGTCGTGCTCACAAAGTCCTCCAAGTGAAACGATTCCTCTGGGGACACTGGACCAAAGGTTTGCTCGGTCCTTGGTCTGGATCAAAACAGAGCGTTCTTCTGGGCCCCATCCCGGTTAAACCACGAGTTGTGGTAGGTACGGGGGACTCTGGACAGTGGCAGCCCTTTATCACCACTCAAAGTTATGGCGAAAATTCCAGACTCTTTTTTTTTTTTTCTTTCAGCATGGACGCAGACTTGATATGGTGAGCATCGAGGCTGAGAAAGAATCCAACGAAATTGAAGATCCTTTGGAGAACAACCAGACGAAGAAGGTGGGGAAAAAGAAGAAGGTAGTCATCGTCGGTGCGAGGATACATCCCGGAGAAACCCCATCTTCCTACGTCTGCCAAGGTAAGTTGCTTTGTTGACCAAATAAGATTTCTCCTCTAGTTTTGCTTTTTCTACATAAAAATTTTTGCACAAATAAGTGTCATCTCTATGGTTGTGATGTTGAAAAATTGATTGAAACTTGAATGTTGAAATTTCCTAGACAATACTTTGCTTGCATATTTTGTCCGTATGCAGTGAGTTACCGCCCTTAAGCCAGGGCAAGGCAGAGCTGAAGCAAATACACCCACAGCTCGATCATGACATCTTGAGACAAGGGATTCGTCTTATCCAGGGCACTCATTTTGAATTTTTCTTAGGGAGGGTAGGCGGGGTTGGGCAAAGGGTTACTCAATGTACGTTTAGCAGAAAGTTTGAAAAATAAAAAAAGGCAACTGTTTTCGTTAAAGACGATTAGGGGGAGAGCAGGTGATCCCCCTGACCTTCCGAACTGGCGGGCTTGGTTTTGTCTGCACTTATCAATGACATGACAATATCCCTAAAAAACAATGACGATAACTCTCTCAATCATCAGTAAATGACTTAACCAATCAACCAAGGAAATTCCCTCTAGTCTTATATACCCAAAGTGAACTGCTTAGCGACCTTCCGAATAACTTTCGGGAAACTAATTCAATGACCTCATACCTCACATGTTCTCGATAGGTCTTTCTGGTCTCTAGCGTTGACTCCAGGATTTGCCGGTTCTGAATCCGATTCCTTAATCATTAGGTTCCCGCTCCTCAAAATCTTGAATAATTGAAAGATTTTTGTTCTTAAGTGTACATCAGAACATCTCTCAAAATATTTCGGTTATTTGAGAAATAACATATTTTAATCAAGTCGTCGTTGAAAAATATATGCATATATAGTAATAAATGCATATATATAGTAAATATGCATAATAAAAATTTTCTCCAAATGGAATAACTACTGAATTTTACAATAGTATATAGAAAACGAATAGTAACTTTTACATTGATGCAAAAATACATTTTATCTTTCAACTTTCAAATTTATTTAGATATACTTTTCATTTCACGCAGAACCCCTTGAGCGAACAAACTTAATATATTTTGAAAGGAAAGATACATCCAGTATTTTCTCCGCTTAACGTCCTTTTTTTTCTGGAATAGTTATGAAATCAAATACGAATGAAATACGAAATAATCAAGGGCAATTGACATAGGAGATTTAGCATTGGAAAAATCAATATTTAGGCTTTCAAAAATTAATTAGTTCTGAACATTTTTTTCCAGGGTCAAAGTAAAAACTTTACTAAATCGAAAAAAGTTTACAGTAAACCTTAGTTACAAAGCAGTGAGTACCCGCCCCTAAGCAAGGGCAAATGCAGGAACATGCAATGCACTGAAACTGCAGTCCATGAATCGAAATAAACGAGTTAGCTGTGTAATGCATGTTCCAACCTTAGTTACGTTAGAAGAATGTCTAGTATAAGCAATTTGAAATCACACATAGTATACGTTCGCTTATTCATTCATACAATATAATTAAATACTTTAAAAACGATTTATTTTTTCTTTTCCTTCAAGGCATGATTCAGTTCCTTCTTAGTGATAACCCCGTTGCTAAGATACTCAGAGACCATGTGACCTTCAAATTCATACCCATGTTGAACCCAGATGGATCATATGTTGGAAATTACAGGTAAAATGACATTTTCCAACTATTAGACTTCTTTTTATTTACATGCTAATCATCTTTTTAATTTATTCTTTCAATAAATAAGGATAAATAGATCGATAAAGGTGTACAGATAGATAGAGAGAGATGTATAGGTATGTCTAGACAGTGATGTATAGCAAGAGAAATATAGACATAGATGGGCATAGATGAGTATAGTATTGTTGAAAAGAGAAAGAGTTATAGATATGTAGATATTCGAGCTAATATTTAGAAAAGTGCCAATTTGAGTCACAAGTCAAATTTTCACTAGTATTTCAATAACTAGTTTAAAAAAATTCCCCAGAAAGAAGACAAGGTTTTGCTTTCATTTCATCTAATAATATCAGAAAATTTTTTTTCTTCAGAAAATATTTGTTTTATACATCAAAAATCAGATCGGTAACGTGTCCCCAGTAGCAAAGCTTAGCATGCAAATAGCTTAAGCGCACTTTCTAACTTCCCAAAAAAACGCACTTGCACAAAAAACAATTCTATTTTTACCCCTTTGTTAATATTTTACTTCATTTTTATTTTAATTGATTTCTGATTTTCTAGGGAATGCGAAATAGGAGTGTCCCTCAGTTCCGCGTCAGAGCGGTAACAATAACTTCCGATCTATATTTAGGCTCCCAAAATCATTTCCTGCACCGATACCACGAAATATTGAGTACCTGGTGGGATGATTTATAGCATCGTAATTAAAAATTTGCATTTCTGCATCTAAAATTGCAGGTAGGATTTTTTAAAGTGATTTTATAAAATGTGTGTCATTTAAGTCATCAGATCGGTAACACGCGCTAAAATGCGCAGTTTTTATTATTTTCAAAGTTATTTTATATATAAGTATAGTCCTATATTGCAAGTGAAAAACCACGTGTTTCATTTTGGTTTAGCGCGATCGACTCGGAAATTAAAAAAAAAAAACTTTGTCGGTTTGTCAGATCGGTAACAGTCAGAGCGGTAACATTGAAAAACAGCGAATATGTCACCGAACTAACTCTCACGTTTCAGAATTATTAAAAAGCAAAAATCATAGGTTTTAGTCACATATTGAATATTTTTGTTCTTAAAAAATGAAAAGCAATGAGTTTTAGTACAATTGCTTCGTTTGTGGTTGCATTGACCTGACAATAGAAGTTAGTAAAATAAGAAAAATTGACACTACAGAAATTAAGTTAATTAATTATTATTTTATTTATTTATTTTTTTTTGGTGCTTCAATTTCTCATAACTTCACTAAATAACTAGATAATAACTAGCATGCTAAATTTGAATTTCTAATCAAGAAATTAAATTTCCTGCAACTAATTAAGGAAAAGCAAGCAGCAGAATTGTGTGTTGAAAAAGTTGAAGTTGTGTGTTGTTTCAAAACAAAACAAATGTTTTATTAGCTTGGATTTGGTAATCTCATAATTTATTTTATCTATAAACCTCATCGCTCATTTTTATTTTCAAGAAATTCTTTTTTATAATAAAATTTGATTTTTTAGCTAATGTATATATATTAACAAAATTATCTTAATTCTATGTTAAAAATGCAAGAAAATGATATCATTTTTAGAGATGTTAATGAAGACTGAAAGCATAAACTCAGATATGTAGCTCATATTAACATCAGATCTGTAACACTCAGAGCTGTAACGGCTTAAAAGTGAGTAATATAAGGAGGGGGTAAATAACTTCCTTGACCTCCCCCTCTTATTTTCTTGCATTTAGACCCAATTTAGACTTAGAATCCAATATTAATTTTTTTCTACAAAAATTTTTTTTAATCAGAAAACTCCAACTTCAAATTGGCACTTTTCAAATTATTGGCTCATTCATGGATGGATATGCATATGTAGAAGGATATAAAGATTGTGATAGATCTATAAAGATAGATGAACAAACAAATACATTGAAATAGACAGATGGAGGTGTATAGCAAGCAAGACAAACATACATGTGGTATAGATACAGGTAGAAAAAGAGGTAGATAAAGACAGATGAACAGATAGACTGAGATCGATATAAGTATGTATAGATGTAAATAAAGAAAGAAAGACTGATCTAGACAGATAAAAATATATAGATATAGATGGACAGGCATACATAGATGGATATATATGAATAGAAATACTCAACTATCCGCTTCGCTAAAACTGTCAACTGCAATAGAATAACTAGTAGGTCCCACAAAAATGTAGGGGCTATTAACTACTAGTTTGATGAACAATTGGGAATCAATCAACAAAGAAAGATGAAAATATATTATCTACCTGCAGATGCTGCTCTGCTACTTTTATATTTTTATTCTTTTCGTATTATCAGAATAGCCATTAGTGAAGACGCACATGCTGTAACTTAGTTGTTCGGTATTTCTTAAAATTCTTTTCTCCGAATGTGGGGCTGTAATTTGTAGCCTTATACGTTTTACATTTTTTAATGTATTAAAATTATTTTTCAAATTTGAATTCAATAGATTCTCCAGTACGCCTTCTCTGTTATTTAGGACCTGCATCTTAGGACAAGACTTAAACCGCTGTTGGACGGAAACGTCTGCGCATGCGTATCCAACACTAGCTGCAGTCAAAGCGATCATTGAATCCCTATCCGCAGACAAGGTGAGTGCTTCCTCAAGAAAAAATTCCCAATTTAGTAAGTTGAAAAACAACCGGGAATTTGAATTAATCATGTGGGATAGTAGGGCGATTAAATTGATTTATTTGACAACGACACTAAAAAAGTTTTATTTCAAAATAAAATCATGAAATATTTAAAGCGTTTTTGTTTTATTGTAAAAATAACTCTTATAAAGTAAAGTATTATTTCATTAAAAAACCAAAATTCGATTCCTTCCTCTGCCCATGATCTTTCTGGGTTGAAAAGGCACAGCAAATGCTAAGCGATAATACTAAGTGTTACAAAAAAGTAAAACTTTTAAAATTGGTTATTCTTCATATTTTATGCTTGTACACATAATTGTACAGACATGGAAGTTTAGAGATGTTCAAAATCCCCTTTTTCGGTTGTACCGGATCACGTCTTAATGGTTGCCCAATTTATTCCGCACTCGATGTCGACTAATGTCTTGCGTCGCTGAGGTCATTGCCGCTATGATGCGATTTTGTAGATCATTCAAATCTGAGTGGAGAAATGCTACTTTTGCAGCATATTTCACGAACCCTCCACGAGAAACAAACACAGGGGTGAGATCAGGGACTTCGTTAGCTGGAACTAAAGCGCCAAATGCAGCAATCCATGTCACTTACAACTGATCCAGTAATTCAATGCCAAATGATGCTACAGTACAGTACGATTCTGAAGCACATAAAAGTGGTGGTAGCAATCAAAACTTTGCAATGTCCTCTCTCCAATATATCTGGCCGCATTCAAGTGCATACCCAACGTGTAGTGCTAGAAATAGTTACAGTGAACTCTCACTTATCCGCCGGCCCAAGGGACCAACAGAAAAAGGCGTATAAGTGAGAGAGACGCATAAATGAACAAGCCTTTTTAAAGGACTAAAACGCAACAGAGTTTCTAATGAGAGAATGAATAAGAATGTTTCTATAGAAAAGGGACACATTACCCCACGGTTTGGCAAATACTGTAAAGTAACTACAATGATAAAGAGAAAACAAAAATTGTAGTATACCTAATTACAAACTGTTCCCTTTAAAACGATGCATAACAGATAATTGTTCCTCTCCAAACTCTAGTTTATGTGGATAAAATGCCTTCCGTGAGAAATAAAGGCGAAAGATTAAAGAGGAAAGTGAAGAAAAATGCTTATTTTTTTAAAGAAAATAAATTAAATTTTTGACATTTTAGGGAAAATTCGGCGCATAAGTGGAATATTTATTTTTAGAGCGACGCATAAACGAATGATACTATCATTGTTTTGCTATGGAAAGTGCTGGGACCATTTAAAACCGTCGTATTCGTAAAAAAGGCGCATAAACGAGGCGACGTATAAGTGAGAGTTCACTGTAAACTTGAAATTGAGTCTATCGATTTGAATCACCCTGTATACTGTCTGATTTTCGTAGGTAAAACCTTCCACGTATTTACTAATGCGTCAGATCTTTTCTAATCTTACCAAAATAGGGGTGATAGGTAAGACAAAATAGGGGTGATAGGAAGAATAATAAGAAGCATTTTGCGCCGTATCAAACAACGTAGAACGACGCTAATTTCAAAAACATAATTTAATTGAATCTGTCAGAAGCATAGTAAATACAAGTTTTAAATTGAAAACTTCCAAAAGTTCCCGCTCACAACCCATTACCCCTTTTTAAGTGGAATGGTTCGTGAGTGCTAGGCGCGGATTTCCTGGATGGATAGTATACGAAGTCAATTGCTTAGCGCTGGCAAATGCAACCAATTTTGAGAATTCATGCATGAGTCCGATTATATAATAGTTCTATCTACTAACTGAATTCTTAGCGACTGCATGTATAAATACAAACCTAATGCAAGGGTGTTATAAGTACAAGCTCAAAGACTCCAAACACGGTAAGTATTGATTCAAAATTTTTGAGTAAGATCATGTATTTTGAGTAAGATCAAAGCAGTGTAAGAAATAAAATGATCCACTCAGTGAGGCAATACTTGCGGGGGTGTTCATGACTGATTTATTAGGAATTCCCTGATTGCGCAATTGGGTTTTATACACTTGCCCTCCGCGAAAGCGCGTGAGGTCACTTAGACTCTTGACACTCATCTAAAACAGATGAGAAAAACATGACCGGATAGCAGGATAATAATTTTATGGAATATTTCTTGACCGCTATCCGGGGGAAAAGGGCAAATTGGCTGCCCATCTTGTTCACCTGTGTAAATAAATAAAAAAATAGTTTGTGATTATGGTGTCCATTGCTCTCCATCGCTCATGACTCATGGAATAAGAAGTGGGTAATTCCATTTCAAGCAGTGAGTAACCGCCCCTAAGCAAGGGCTAAGGCAGGGACATGCATTACACCGCCATTTCAGCTATTTCGATCCATGGACTTCAGTTTCGCGCTTATTGTGCGCTCATCAGCATAGAACACCAAAGTAGCCGAGTTGGAGGCAAAAATCCTCTTATAGAGCAAAGAGAGTGAAAAAAACTGGTAGCTAATGTGAAATTAGAATACCAGCGAGCGACCGCACACTGGAACGGTACCATTCGTAAATTTTTAACGTAGAGCTCGGGTATAAAGCAGTGAGTAACCGCCTCTAAGCAAGGGCTAAGGCAGGAACATGCATCGAAATAGCCGAGTTGGCGGTGTAATGCAAAATCATGTATGTTTCAACACTACTCCAAGTTGTAAATAATGATAAGAGTGTCATTAATAAACAATGTACTGTCATCTCAGATTTGCAGCATAATATTTTCTGTTGAAAATTTATAGTAACTGAAAAGAAAAGAATGTGTACATTTGCAAAGAATGTACAATTACCATTACGAATTCAATTCTTTCCAAACGTTAATTATATCGCGTCCCGGTAACCGTTATCAAAATTTGGAAAAGTATCACGGTAAGTGTTTTTAAATCCAAGTGTGTGGTGGTGTATGGAGGACATAATGATTAGTGATACACTGAAATTTCCCAACTTTAAGAAACATTTTCGAACTTGAAGTATACGCCATTAAATCAGACTATAAATACCAACCAGTATTAATATAAATTTTCTACGCGTAATATTGTTACAAAATATTTCAGTTAAAAATGGTCACTTGGAAAACCTTTAGTTTCTTAAAAATTTATAACTCCTTTAAAACAAAAAGGCTCATTCTCAGATAATGTTGGCTTAGAAAATAAGTAAAAATTTGCTTTTAATCCTAGTTTTGTTTTATGCCGATTGAATCAGGCATATCCTTCTATGTGCGATTCTCTGTAAACTCGTCATTTTTAACACGAAGTTTGTCCGGGCAAGCTTTTTTGATATGTTCGTATAATTATAATACTATTGCTCAGAAAATGAATCTATTACTTTGGTTTGAAAGAGTTGTTTTGAATTGAAGTTTGTGTTTTTCTGATAAATCATGATAGGGGGTAAGTCCCCCGCCTAGTATAACTAGATCGGGGACTGTGCCAGGTGACTGTGTTTTTGCTCTTTGTTGCGTAATGTCTGCAAAACCAATGGAACATAATTACGAGACTACCTATATATTGAGGCACAAATCGTGGACATAATAACTAATATGTTTTATAATTAAATTAATTGACATTAATAAAATCACTTCCCAGAGGACTGTTTTCGCAACGACCCTGATGCCTACTTTTATCTCAAATGTGGCTCTCAAACTAAGCAAAATAGCGTTTCAACACCGTTCTCGGCGATTTCGGAAAATTCACACTGATTACTTTAAACTTCATGCCAAAAAGAATTTGCAAAAGTTAGATTTTTGGTATTAGAGCTTTGAATTTGTTACAGGGGACTGTTTGAAAAACTTCGGAGAGAATTTACATGAAAATTTTAAGTTTTAGAAATACGTAATTAGACCTTATTTCATATGAAAATATAGCTTCATTATTCTATTTTTAGATATTAATTGCCAAATTTATGTAGTGTTAATATGTTTTTGAAATACTATCTAACAGTTAGACTATGGGATTGGGACAGCCAGGGGACTGTGTTTTTGGCGCTTAGATAAGTTCTAGAAAAAAAAAATGTTATCACTCCAAACACAATTGGGCCACAAAGTATTAATGCTTTACTTGTATTAAGAATGATGATTACTTTATTACACTTTATTATTTTTTAAATACTTAGTCTGGACAGTCATTTACCAGTTTACAGAGAAAAATTCACACTGATTACTTTATGAATGCGTAATAATGCTTCGTCCATATGGAAGAAAACTAGCATCAGAACCCTCATTTTAAATCCCGCTTTCATTTATTAAGTTTACGTCCACTGGATATAGTAATGAGACAAAAAATGTGGAAATTGTTAGCGTGGTAATTAGAGCTAGAAGTGTGGAAATGACCAGTAGTCAACTAATTAAGCTCAAATGATCGAATGTAATAAAATTGCTCGGGAGAAAAGTCATTAGCGTCATTAAGTCATTTTTTTTCTTTCTCTCTCCCCTATTGTTTGCCATATAAAAACAAATTTGTTCAAAATCTCTATATTGCTGATATTCGTCTATATGATAAGCTGATGCAATTCTCGGCTAAAAAGAAGCAAAGGAATATTTCAAATAAAGATTTAATACTAAGGCGATTGTTTTTTGACAAAAAATGCAGCTTAATCAAGTTTTCAAAAAAAAAAAAAATCTTTAAGCAATGAATCACAAAACAAATTGCTTTCCTCTGCGCTAAATATGCTCGTTTGCCAATAACCACCGACCTCGCAAATGAATTGAAATAAACGTTGTTCTATGACATTAAATAATTACCATCCACAAAATGAGCGGAACGTATTGACTTTCCTTTCATATAAAGGCTGGGGAGAAGAAAAATTAATGAAGCCTGAGCATAAAAATCTTTTGTGAAATATAGAAAAAAAGATTTGGAAAAATGGAATCACAATTAGATATTTACTCATTTATGAATACACAGATTGCGGAAATACAGAACCTTTTCGTAGCAAGAAAAACTCATAAAAACCATTGTTTTGTTCAAAGATGCTGCAAAATGTATAGAAGTGCACAACAATAAATTCAATACATTCAGCAATATCAAAGGAAGTCATTTTAATTAAAAGAAAAATATCTAATAGCTTTAACCTTAACTGGTGCAGGGTTCGAAATTATTGCTGGTGCACTGGGTCCAAACCAGTAAAATTAGCAGGCCCGTCATTTAGGGGGGGGGCAGGGGTCATTTCCCCCCCCCCCCCCCACCGACTGAGAAATCAATGTATTTACCTATAAGTGGGCGTGGTTTTTGTTGTTTTCTGGTGAAATTGTATTGTGTTTTCACCCTTTGCCGCCCCCCCCCCCCCATCCTGGAAAAACTTGAAATGACGTCCCTGAAAATTTGCCTCGGTCCACCAGAAAAAAGACTCAGTGGTCCAAGAGACCACCGATATTTTACAATAAAAGATATGCGGTTAGTTATTTAGCATTAAATTTAACGCGGACCAGTGATGTCTGCGGACCAGTATATATACTTGTTAACTGGTTTAAAGGACCAGTAAGAGTTTTCAATGATTTCTAACCCTGCTGATGAGATGATTTTTTTTAACACAAGTAGTGAGGGACGGAAGTAAAAGTAAAAATTGTAGTTTTTGCTAACTTCAGTAATCAAAGAAAAAATTTTAAAATTATCTAAGTAATTTATTTATGTAAATACAACTGGAACTATACAGTAAGTGTACAGCAATATACATATAAAAGCAACATAAAAATCGTAAAAACCTTTGAATGCAAAAGTAGAGTTCTCCCGGAGAGAAATAAACCCCCAGGTCGCCTGTTAAGGGTTAAAATTATCCTCTTTATCGCTGTTTGTTTTACTGTTATTACAAAACGTTCATCTACAAAAAGATCTTGTAGTTATAAAAAGAAAAATTTGAAAGACAAATTGCTAACTAGTTTTGTCACGTTGGAGGAAAAATTGACTTGAATATTAACTTTCTTTAAATTTTAATATGGCTCGAATCAGTAAGTCAAGACTTTGAATTTTATATTGTAAAAAAAATATATTTTATTTTATGAAAATAGTTTAATTCAGCTAACATGCCCGTTATCAGTGTTTAGTATGGTCGTAACTAAGCGAGCGGGACCATAATAACTGATCAAACCAGTGTTTGTCAAAAAACAAATTATGTTTATGAACATCACAGCTATAAATGTGCAATTTTTAAGTTCTGGCTCCGTTAGAGTCAGTTTCTCATGAAAAAGACCGATAACATTTGTGTCCAAATTTAAAAACCCTAGCATGCCCATAATGAGTCATTTTCTCCCCCCCCCCCTTTTTTTTTCCTGGTCATAGAGAGATTTGCGTTACTTGCATTTCTGAAAATAGCTTTGAAAGGTTGTTTTCTAATGTTGAGCTAACTGAAAAAAAATTAAACAATTGCGAAAAACAAACACTGAAGAAATTATCATTCTGAAAGTCTCAGATTTCCGTTAAATAATGTTCACGGGATAATCGAACTAACAATAGCAATTTGTATTGGATCGTTTTTTCTGTAGAAAAAGAAAAAAAATGGTCTGATACTGCCAGATTAGTAGCAGATCCCAGATTTTACAAAAACATAATTAGTATTTTACGAGAGATAAATCTGTACTTCAGAACCAGACTAAGGTAAGTCCATTTTCGTCATTTTTCAGTAGAGGGGAAAAACGATTGTCGGATACATGCAAAGAATGGAACTCGCGCTCTTTCACGCTGCTAAATAATTGTGAAGGAATTTGTTTTATGGAATACTGCCTTAATGGGTCGATGTGGAATAAGATTCTACATACAATGAAGCAAAAAAATGAAAATAGCCATTTTTGGACTTACGTCGTTCTGGTTCTGAGGTACAGAAATGATTCTGAAGGAAAGTATTGCGGATATTGAAGGAAATAACGGAAGCTCTCATAGTTAAGCCGTATTTTTTTCCCAATTGATACACATTATAAGAATTCAAGAAACCTCACTGTCAAGTTTGTTTTATTTTACATAATACTGAAATTAAGTTCAAAAACACATAAAGTGTGATCAAAATAATTTATTTAAAAACGTTTCAAACACTTTGATAACATTTGTTTTCAAACACTATAGAATTTTTAAAAGACACACATATAGAATTAAACTACTAAACTTTTACTCATTCTAACAATTCTTTCAACATGAAATGCTAATTTTTCAGCATCTAATGCGGCACTAGAACGTATTCAATAAAGACCTTGGTATTTGGATAGTAAAATAAGATTATTCAACGTTTTATCGTTATTATTTGCAGTAATCTACAAATTTTAAGATATAAAATTTAATAATCTAAAATTTTGTGCAATAAAACTTAGATTAATCTTTCTTTACTTTGTGGCTCGATTAATTTAAAATAGTTTTACCAATAATCATTAAGAAAAAAACAGTTTACTTATGCTACACGAAAAATATTAAATCTTTGCAATAGATTTTTTTTTAATTTACACAAGTGACAATGTAGAAGGAATTACTTTTTACTACAAACCATAAAGTATTTGAAGAAAAATACCTTTGTGCGAAAGATGTAGAGTTTAAATCCAACGTTTAAATGCACAAATTTACAGGTATACAGTATACCTGTAAATTTGTGCATTTAAACGTTGGATTTAAACTCTACATAAAGTATTTGATATTTCTTTTCAAAAGTTATAGTTCTATTTTAATCATAAAGTTCGATTTTTACGAAAACACCTTTTATTCACTTAAAATACCAAACAAGAAAAAAAAATACTCGTGAAGGTAAGATTGCCAAGGATATCTATCAAGCAATTTTCATTTCGTAAATTTTTGATTGAAGAATTTCAAAAGTTCGTCAGTTACACATTTCCATGTATCTGTAAAAGATTTTTTTCAAGCTTTGTTTATAAAGTTTTATTCTTCATAACAGAAAAGTAGCTCAGTAAAAGTAGTCGTTTCAATCTATTGACTTTGGACAGCTTTTATTTCATTCTTTCTGAAAGCAATCTAAATTCAGCCGTGAGGAAGAGTTGGAAGTTTTTCAGCAATTGCTATCGAAACTATTCAGATGCAGAAGTCATATGCAACTGTTGTTTAGTAGCAATTCATCTTTATTTATCAGAGGGTTTTCTAACCTGGTTTGACTCTTAGACTAAACTGCAACTAGTCTGTCAAATGATACATTTTTGTCTCATAAACTCATCACAACGTCCTGTCCTAGATGTTAGGGCGTGCCTGATTAATAAATAATTGAATACGAGCTTGTGGTGTTTAACTATACTTCAAAGTTGAACAGCAGGTTGAAAAAAATTATTTGGAATAGAAACTTCAAAAGTCAAAACTAACCTGCAACATGTTGATCCAGCGTAAACTAATTCACTCTGCAACTACAATGGGAATATTTCTTTCACGAGGTGGCGTAGGTCGTCTCACTTTTATTACAATCTCCGTCACATTACCTCTCGTCTCAAAAGCAATGTCCGTCGCAATGTTGAAATCACGAGGCAACATGTAACGCCGTACGAGCGTCCTGGCAATTTGGCCATGCTCGTTCACTTCCTCTTGGACATCTGTTTCTCGTTCTTCATACTGAGCCGTAGACTGTAAGGGATCCCAATTGAAACAATGATGCAAACGTACCACGAGAAATTCTCCAACAACGGCCAACAGTATTTCATCGTCCCGGAATGGCTTTTTGAACAGCGCGATTTCCCTGTTTTTCTTTTTCTCGACCAATGAGCAATAGCCGTTGCGGAATCTTCCGGCCGCCCCGTTGAATCTGCGGAAGAGATTCTCGGTGATCAACACCTCTCCACTTTCGGTGTCCTCTTCAAAAAAGTGTTTCGGTATCATCTCGTGGGCGAATCTCTGATTGTCGTGATGCTGGAAGGTCGGTATTTTCCTTCGCTGGATCTCTTCGTAAAAATCAAGCGATCTCTGGTGGCGAATGGACGGAGAGGGAGAGCTCATAGTGAACAGTATGCGGAGAACAGCACTGTTCACAAAAATGAAATTGACTACTTTACCGAAAGTAACTTCACGTGGATCAGAAACTCCCACTGCTTCAAAATGGCAGATTGCACGATGGCGACCTGAGCCAATGTTTATAAAGGCTCACTTCATCAGACTGCGCAACCTCAGTACTAGCGAACACATCTTCTTCTTCTTCCACTGTCTGATTTTCTTTGGTAAAACCTTCCCCATATTCACGCTTGTGCGTCAGGTCTTCTCTGATCTTACCAAAATAGGTTTGATAGATAAGATAACAATGCGATGATAAGACAACGATGCTAATTTTAAATACACAGTTGATTGAATATGTCTAAAGGATAGCAAATGCAAGTTTTAAATTGAAAACTTCGGAAAGTTCTCACTTACAAACCATCACCTCTTTTTTAAGTGGAATATTTCGCAAGTGCTAGGCGCGGTTTTCGCGGACAGACAGTAGTATTATAGCAAACACTGTGCTCTTCAACTGACTAGAGTTTGCATGTTTCGTTGTAGTTGTCTTTTTTATTTTTTTTATACAGAAGCCATCAGCTTGGACATACATGAGGACTGCGTACTATGCGCCTGTCCTCCTGACAAACACAGGACAGATTTACGGCATAGAGAAGTTGAAATAACATCCATGGGCAAAGCGGAACTCGAACCCGCGACCACTTGCTTACGAGGAGAAGACTCTACCTCTAGGCCACCGTAGCCCCCTTGTTGTTGTCTTGAGCGGCTAAGCTGGCAATTTGGGGGTACTTCTTCACTTTACGAACTGTACCGTAATTTGATGCTAGTCCAACTTCCACAGTACACACATGTCATAAGGCCCCGTTTATGAAAGCCTTGTCACACGATCCAACGTGAAGCTACTCCAACTTGGAGCGATCCTCAATTTCGACCAACTCCAAGCTTGTTTTCCTACTACGTCATCGTTGCAGTGCAGGGTTGCCGTGCAATATCGTCTACTAGAAAAAATTTTTTATCCCTAAAGCTGGCCACTCCTGATGGCGCCGATCTGTGACGAAGTTCTGCAGAGCTTATTGGTTAGAAAAGCAATTCGGCTCAATTTTATAGCTCCGCAAGCAAAATCTTGGACTAAATTGGACAGACGGTCGAACAATAGAAATGATACCGTCAGTGTTGGCCCAAGTAGTTGAGGCAAATTGGTCTCGCCCGGAATTGGAGGGAGTCGGGGAAAAAGTTGGATCGTGTGACAAGGCCTTAAGGGTGGCCAATCATTCACAGCATAACAACACATTCACACGAAGAAAAGACAAGGATAAGAGGGGGTGCTGTTTGTCTGAGCGTCACTTTCGCAATGCTGGGACGGCGGTTTCGATTCTCGCCCTCGCTCTGGCTGTAACTTCCCTCTCCGTGACTCTGTCCTATACTATGTATCTATCTTGTACCATCTGTCATATTGGACGTGAGTTCGTAAACGGGTCCTGTGTGACCGTGATAAGAACTCGAAATCTTTGTTGCAAATAAACAAAATAAACAAAGGACAGGAGAGAAAAAATACATGCATGCCCGAGCCGGAACTCGAACCCGGATCTTCTTCATTCGGGTCGGACTTATGTGACCACTAAACAAGGTAGCCCGCTGGCTGTATGTTCCGAAGAAATAATAAAAGGAGGCCACGTGAAACTAGAGGCAGAGTACACTCCTCGTAAGTAAGTGGTCGCGGCTTCGAGTCCCGCCTTGCCCGTGGATGTTATTTCATCCTCTCCGTGCCGTAAATCTGTCCTATGTTTGTCAGGAGGCACGCAGTCCTCATGTATGTTGAAAGCTGATAGCTTCTGGGAAAAAAAACTGTCGGCCCTTCTGTGGTAGGAGCTTTGATTCGTATGTCGAAGATAGTGGGCTCAATTCCCGCCTGTGCCCGAGTCTTATATTAATCTCTAATATAAAATATATCTGTGGCTTGGTTCTAAAAGAGCCCCAATGTTAGTTTCGAGATAAAATGTAAAAAAAACTTTTTAAATTTAAATACTATTTCTGTCTGCTCATTCGCATTAAAAAGTATGAAATAAACGGTGAAAATGCGCTTTGGGTCCCTGTTTGGCGCATTTTCAAAAAGTCGCCAACTGACGCGTTTTTCCTTGTTGTCTCGCGAATTGAAAGCTCCGAGAGACATTACGCAAAAATTGGCGACTTTTTGAAAATGCGCCAAGCAGGGACCCAAAGCGCATTTTCACCGTTTATTTCATACTTTTTAATGCGAATGAGCAGACAGAAATAGTCTTTAAATTTAAAAAGTTTTTTTTACATTTTATTTCAAAGTTTTTTCGTTTTAAAATTTATTTAGAATTGCGTGAAGACAAACGCCGTTAAGCATAATTCACCGAGAAAATAACAAACGCCGTTGAAAATGCTATTCACTAACAACACTTTATTTTTTATTCATGATAATAATATTTCGTTTCCAATTTTGTTAATTTATCAACTTACTTTGAGTCAAACGCCATCAAGCGTAATGTTAAATTTGAAGAACTACCAATGCATTTTCTACAGCCCTTATCAGCCTTTTTTAATAAGTTACCTAAGCAAATTTTTGAACTGGCCTAATATGCTGATTGTTAGCTAATTTCACTCGTTTCATTTCTTCTTCTGCTTTAATATTGCAAGGTTTATCTCCAACAATTTCAGTCGGATTTAAAGCTTCCAGTCGTAAGGCCCCTATATAGCGGCTCTATCCAGTCGTATTCCTGCTAATGATTGTACTCGACTCAACTCCACTATAAAGCGGAAGTGCATTAAAGTTCACGCGTGGATTTAACTCTGCAACCGGAAGCAAAACGTGAAAACCATGACAGAAGCAAGTACAGAAAAAGTCTTTGAAAAAGGCGATGAAAGATATTTGAGATTTTTTAGAATGCTGTAATTTTCTTATATTAAGATTCCCATTATTGTTTTTTGGTATTTGTTTATTGTTAGGGTAAAGACACATTATTTTATCATATGAAATTTTTTATATATTACCGTAAAGTCGGGTTACTTGGACCCACAAGGAGGTTACTTGAGCCCACAGTAAAATGATAAAATCTGGGTTTGGTACTAGCATTAGAGACTGCAGCGTGCTTCTACCTAGAGGAGAAACGAGGAACTACGTGCAAGTCTTCAACTAATCAATACCAAACCTAGATTTTATCATTTTACTGTAATGGGCTCAAGTAACCCCTTAGGGTCCAAGTAACCCGACTTTACAGTATATAAATTATACATTATTATATAAATATATGATAATTTATATAATATATAATATATATATTATTATATATCATATAGACATTGGCCCTTTTAGAACCAAGCCACAGATATAAATAATGAAGTAACTGCTTCAGTGGCTAAGTGGTTCGAGAGTTATCTTCACAAATACGTAAGCTACGCACTGCATGTACTTTCCATTTTTTGCGACATAAATTCTTTGGTATTTGTATTCTGTTTCAAAACTTATTTAAACATAGGTAAGAACAGGCCTGTCATTTAGGGGGGCAGGCGGGGTCAATTGCCCCCCCCCCTGACTTTGAGAAATCAATGTATTTACATATAAGTGGGCGTGGGTTTTGCGGATTTCCGATGAAATTGCATTGCGTTTTCACCCTTTGTCCTCCGAATGGAAAACCTTGAAATGACGTCCCTGGGCTGACATTATTTCATAGAGGCTAAGAGCGTCAAACAAACCAATAGCTAATACAAAAATAACGCCCCAGCGAGAGACCACAGCAATGGTAAGGTTCAACTTATGTCTTGTTATACATTTTACTTTAACCCATTAATGCCTAGCGTCCCTTTTTAGGGATGGTCCAACAAAGGGTCTGAATTTCCCCAAAATGAACATTTCAACCAAATACAGTATAACTTCGATTTAACGATACCCGATTTAACGATTTCCCCAATTTAACGATACATTTCATTGGTCCCGACTCATATGCCTTGAATTTAATGTTAAAACTTCCTCGATTTAACGATAGCTTTCCTCGATTTAACGATGATATCGGGCAGGGCGAAATTATCTCTCGTCAAACATACAGTAGTATATGTTTAAAATATTTTTCTAACTATTTTACTTGCAACAGCATGAAACCTCATGTTCCAATAGTAAAAAGATTCATCCTTCAGTAACGTCCAAACTTCTAGCATTCCAAACACAATTTTTTTGCACCTTGAGAGGAGAGTGATCAGTCGAAAAAAATGAGGTCGAAAAAAGTGATATTTTCTCAACAAAAGAAAACAAAGATCGATGAAATAACTTTGGAAATAATATAAACGCGCAGTTTTCTTATAGAAGCAAAATAACGTATGTTTAAGCGTTCACTTAATTATCAGTAGTTTAATCCGTTTAACTTATAAGTATGCTTTCTCGATTTAACGATATCCTCGATTTAACGATAATTTTTTACAGTCCATAGGCAATCGTTAAATCGAGGTTATACTGTAATAGTGTTCAATTAGTCAATTAGTACCTTGGTATTGTTTCGATTCGTTATTAACAGATTGCAGCATATAACCATTGTAAAGGTGTTCTGTAGCAGTTTTAATATGATCTTTATCAAAAATTACAGCGTACACAATCTCAAGAAAAAAAGCTAAGCTTTCAGAGCTTTTATTTATTCTTATAAAATGTCTTTTTAAATATTATATCGTAAGCATAAAAAAAATTAGTAAAAAAAGTATGTACCCTCTGGGGTCTATAGTAACTTTTAAGAGACGACTTTTCTTTCCTTAATAAAAAAATTATTTTTTACATAATATTTTTTTATTACTTTTCCTGTCCATTAAACACTGTTTGTAACCAGTATACGAAATAACTTTGGAAAAAAATGTCAGGCATTAATGGGTTAAAAAGAACAAGATAGCCCAATCATGCACTCTACTGAATAGGTTATTACTGTTCATCCGTGAAAACCGCGCTTAGCACTCGCGAATCATTCCACTTAAAAAGGGGTGAAAGTGTGTGAGCGGGAACTTTCCGAAGTTTTCGATTTAAAATTTGCTTTTTTTTGCTGTCATTTTGACATATTCAACTAAACTATGTATTTGAAATTAACATCGTTCTATGTTGCTTGATACGGCTCAAAATGCTTCTTATTACTCTTCCCCTTATCGTTATCTTACCTATCCCCCCCCCCTCCCCTATTTTGGTAAGATCAGAGAAGACCTAACGCACATGCGTAAATACGCGGAAGATTTTACCTAAGAAAATCAGACAGTATATCAATTTTCTGTTCTTTTTTTGCTAAGTATGTGGACATGACCATGCACACCTGATTTTATATTCTAATAATTTTAAAAGACCACCTTGTCCGTGTTTTTGTTCATTTGTAACGTCACATGAGACCTCGCTTTGTTTCAGAAACCAACATTTTGGGCCAGTAATCGAAAATTAACTGCTGTAAAAATAAAGGTGTTTTTTTTGACCCCATGGTTTTTTTTTTTTTTTGCTTATTCTGTCAATGTCAGTGATTAACTAGAAGTAGTACTTTTGACTCGAGCAAACACAGCATTTAATTTTATTACAAAACATGATACACTTTTATCGTAATGAAATGCGAGTCTACTTAAGCAGGGATTTTTTTTATCGCTTTATTATCCGGACTATCGATAACCCGAATTACCTTCGGTCGCAATTCGTCCGGATAAACGAGGTTGTACTGTATTTTAAAATAAGATTTCATTTGTTATAATATATGAGTGAGCTCATAAACAGTTTTGTAAACGCATTCTTTACATGTAAATGCCGCTGAAAATACGGTTAAAATGAAATCTCAATAAATCAATGACCGTTAGTAATTTAACTGTAAATCTCAATGCTGTAAAATACTTCGCATTGATATAAAATTATCATTGCATTGTGGTGAATGTTAAAGGTGCAATAGGACACTTCCCTCCCCCGTAAATATGTCCCACTGTACCCCCAAAGCAGTATTTTTAAATCAAGCGTCAAAACTTGGCCAAAATTTATTAATGAAAAAAAGAACATTGCCTGTAATGAAGCAAGTATAGCTTTAAATTATTGCATTGTCTTTATTTTTAAACATAATTAAATATTTAGGAATTTATACCTTAAATTCAAAAAAAGGAAAAATTGCATACTTTAGGCAACAGACGTAACAAAACTTAAGAGGACTATAGTTTCCCTACAAGTTTGAATTTGACAGGGGTGACTAGTCTTCATGGCATTGTCAAATAACAAAGTATGGAATACTTTTTTAAATTTCAGTACTTGAAATTTGGAGAAATTCCATTTTTCCAATTAG
>JAXGGA010017797.1:0-23465 GCA_038373865.1 Uloborus plumipes | reverse complement strand
TTTTATTTGTTTTGACAATAGAAAGAGCACAAAACGTACTGCACTGGCGTGGTTACAAATCGAGCTCAATCCCTAGTACTAAAACGGTAATGAGTATAAAGAATAAAGTAGTGCTACAGTTTAGAAGTGAGAGCACTTCATTAAAGTACATATAAAATAGAAAAATGTCCAAAATACGAAACTCATAAAAAAAAAAGATTTATTTATCAATTTTTTTTTTGAAGCTTCTAACCTTTTAAGCTGAGCCATAGAAGCACAGTGTTTGAAAACAATCGTTCAAAATCGGGCGCCGCTGTACTTGTGTTACTCATTTTTGGAATCTTCATGTTATGTAGGTTCTTGGTACAAATTTTTAACATCGCGAAATTTGCAATAGTCGTTTTTTAGAAACCTCCCCCTCAAGTTTTTGAGAAATGCATATTATTCTCTCGCTAGTTTTCGCCACAGAAAAATTGTTACCAACGGAGAAGTTATTTTCTGTCATCATAAAATCGCATTCCAAAAATCTATATTTGAAATGTTTTCAACAAAAGAGCGCCGATTTTTAAAATCTTAGAACGTTATTTCCGAAGTTTAGTATGTAATTGATAAGTTGAAGTGATATCGTAAAAAAAAAACGGCTGGAAAGAAGCGGAGAGAAAATGTTTGTTTCTATCTCTTTTCAGTGGACAAGACCGGCCGATTTCAGATCAGCCTATTATGCAGACCCTATATAACTAAATTATATCCTGCCAGATAGAGTTAAAAGCTAACATCAGTGTATCCAACCGAAATCTGCCAAAGCAAAGTTGCATATTTTGTATGGTCAGAGGTGGCGCTAGGAAATGCCCGACAGGGGGGCAAGCTTGCCCGACAGGGGGGCACAGGTATAATTAAAAAATTTAGTTACGAAAACTAAGTTTCTTATAATATGCAGTTATTTTGAAATTCAAGTCCTAAAAACGCTATTTTAGATTACACAGGCCAACAAAAAAAACCTTTTTGAAAACTTTTTTAATTTTAATAGCTGATCTTGATAGATTTTTATGTGCTGAATCCAAATCTGCTTGTAGTTTTTATGTATCACCCTTAGTTTCCAAGCAAAATGTATTTTATTATATAGTCTAATACCCATTTACAGTATATAGGGAAATCAATGAAACACTGTAGAATCGTAAAAATGGTTTGTATTTACAGTAAAATACTTGGAATAGTAATTTTATGTGATGATACAAGGTTCACTTGTCAACTGGAATTGCTTTATATTTTCTTTCCCTTTTTTCCTTGAAGCTTCTTGTGTAGCTTTTCCTGCGATGAATAGCTTGCTGAACTTCCCGGTGAAGTGACCAACAGTAATCCCCCATCATGTTGTAGCATGTGTTTCAGCAGTGCTGCCAACATCATCTTTGTTCATTAGACCTATTTTTTCATGTTATCTTAACTATGAAAAAGCTGTTAAATTCTAAAAATGTTTCTTTATTTCATGAATGTAACTATAAAATGTGAATAAATGGTGAGTGATACAACTTTTTAAGCATCATATTTGGATTCAGCAACCTAAACAACATAAGAATAAGGTATTTTCATTAAAAAAGTTTTTTCATCGTTGGCCTGTGTTATCTTTAATTATGTAGAGGGGCAATGGTGCACTACACTGGATATATATATTTTTTTAGTTTTAAGTCTAAAAATCCCATTTGTTGGCAATTTTTGACTAAGTTGCAGAGTTTTATTGCAGATTTCTTAATTGGAGAGGGACCACGTGAGGTATAATTTTTAATCCGAACCACTTGTTCACAGTTTCTATTTTTGAGAAATAAAGCGGCTTCTTATTAAAAAAAAAGTACAGGGGCATCGTTTGGTTCGGGACTCTTCCCCGAAATATTCTTAAGACTCCTAAAAACGCAGTTATTGGGCGCCTTTGACGGCGATAGGGTAAGGGTTGTGGAACAGAGACTCTCCCAGAAATTATTCAAAATTGCCCCCAAAACAAAAATTTTATGTGCTTCTTTTCGACAACGTTTTTGAAAATCTAGTCGGCTTTATAGGTGGTTGTTGTTTCTTGGGGGGGGGGGGGGAGTAATTTTAAAATTTCCTATTTCTTGATTTTTTCCCATTAAGAAAAACGAGAAGCCAACATTTGTCAGATGGGGGAGGCGGCCCGGTGACCCCCCCTCCCCCCCAAGAAACAACAACCACCTATAAAGCCGACTAGATTTTCAAAAACGTTGTCGAAAAGAAGCACATAAAGTTTTTGTTTTGGGGCAATTTTGAATAATTTCTGGGAGAGTCTCTGTACCACAACCCTTACCCTATCGCCGTCAAAGGCGCCCAATAACTGCGTTTTTAGGAGTCTTAAGAATATTTCGGGGAAGAGTCCCGAACCAAACGATGCCCCTGTACTTTTTTTTAATAAGAAACCGCTTTATTTCTCAAAAATAGAAACTGTGAACAAGTGGTTCGGATTAAAAATTATACCTCACGTGGTCCCTCTCCAATTAAGAAATCTGCAATAAAACTCTGCAACTTAGTCAAAAATTGCCAACAAATGGGATTTTTAGACTTAAAACTAAAAAAATATATATATCCAGTGTAGTGCACCATTGCCCCTCTACATAATTAAAGATAATCTAAAATAGCGTTTTTAGGACTTGAATTTCAAAATAACTGCATATTATAAGAAACTTAGTTTTCGTAACTAAATTTTTTAATTATACCTGTGCCTCCCTGTCGGGCATTTCCTAGCGCCACCTCTGTTTAGTATTAATAATGGTAGTTTTAATATATATTACTTTTACGTTTGTAAAGAACGCGAATTTTATCTTTTATTCAGAGTTACATGCATACATACAAACAAACCCACATGTGAAACAAATAGAAGCTTATTAAAAGGAAGAAATTTAGCGTCCCTGGGCCCTAAGTATAGCCCCGAAGAAACTATATCATTAATTCGGTGCTGAAATAATTTAAGCTTTAGAAGAAATCAATTTAGGTACATTTTTGTTAATAAATTAAGCTAATTTTCTAAACTGCTACGTTTAAAAAAAAGTTACTAAACAGGTGTGTTTATCATACCGTGATAAGCTTATTAGTAAAATTGAGCTACATAATAAAGCTGCATTGAATTTGTGAATTACTGGCTACATTAAATCTGTTCTTTGCACTTAGCGTCATTTTGGAACGGCTATATTTTGGACTGGTGACATTTCGGACCGGCGGCATTTCGGACTGGCGACATTTTGGACCGGCGACTATTTTGGACCGGCGATATTTTTGACCGGCGACATTTTGGGCCGGTGACATTTTGGCGAAAAAAGTAAAAGTGACAAGCAGTATATTCTGTATTGCAACCCTAATTTCGCAAATTTTCAATTCAAATTAATTATCGGATTCGTTGCAGTCCTTGACCAATGGTGCAGGGAAAGGTGAAACAAAGACCCACTTACTTGAGTAGACTATGAGCTGTCCAATGAGACATCTGCCTTGACCGTGCAAAATTTAAATGTTTTATCTCTTTGGCTAATTTCTTTAACTTTATGACGCATTGAAGATGAGCAAGGTGACATCTTCAAGCTCTAGAACCAATACAAATTGGGAATCCTATTCAATTTTCATCTGCGTATCACCCCTTCATGAAAATAGACAATTCTGAAAAAAAGAGAAGTCAAGTGCCATCTCTTCAAAGCCAGACTTTAGTTTAACTGTTGTGAAGAAAATCGTCTGCTTTTCTTTTTTCAGTTTTTAAGGAATTAAAACTCGGTAAATTATAAAAATATGGTATAAATTGCGGTATTGCAAAATTCTTTCTACAATGTTTCATTTCGGAAAATGTATTATTTTGTTTTTAAAGCGAGGAAGATGAGATTTAAAAAAAAAAATTCCAATCACAAATAACTACAAAACATTTTATTAATAACACATACGAAACAGAGAGCAGCCTCAGGTTAATTACTTTGGTTTTGTTGAAAAGTAGGGGTATGACTATTGTGCTTAGCAAGGCAGTGCAGTAAGTTGAAACTCCAGTTTAAATTTTGTTCAGGTTTAGAAACCATTACTCAGTTTATAGTTCTCTATTAGAAAATTTAAAAAAAAAAGTCATTTAATTTTTATTTGGATTTAGATTGGATGGGGAAAAACCAGAACTCAATGGTTTTCATTTTTAGATAGTGAGGTTATATTGCAAGGGAGAAAAATCATTCTGGTTTTTCTTTCAAACACTATTATTGATGTTTGAAAGTATCTACTTATTATTTTAAGTTTTAAAGGGCAGTCAAAAATAGAAAATTTAATTGTAAGGGTTAGACACACTTTATCCAATATTAACAGTGGACGATATGATTCATTTGTGTTGTTTGACCAAGAAAGCTTTGGGTCATAAAACAGAAAGGCTATTTTTTCCCTATTAAAACCTACCTAATTATGCGTATTTCTGTCATCAGGAAAAATAATATGTGTTGATTGCATATATTTTTAATGATTAACCTTTCAAATGGTCCAAGAAAAACAAAACTATTAAAAAACGCTTATTTTAACTGTAAAAAAGTCAATGTTTCATTTTTTTCCAATTTTTCCTGAAAAAACCCCAGAAAAAACCGGTTTTTTTCCATCGCTTCAAAATTTCCGGAAATTTTACATCTCTATCCATGACCCATGTATTTTGGATGTAACATGTATGATGTAATGTGAGCTGGGGTGATGCAGTCATCAAATTTTTTTCTGTAGAGACTTGCTATGAATTTCAGGCTCTTCTGCTTTAATAAGTTTCAAAAATTCATTAGTTACGTCTGCAATATTTGAGGAATTTCTTTGTGGCACATCTAATGAAATACTGAAGGGTTTCAAAGGAGTAATTAAACGTTTTACTTCTTTGTATAAACCAGTGTTGTTACTTATATTAATTATGTTTGTATCAATTTCATCTTCGTGTTCATCTATGATTTTTGCATATATGTTTCTAAGTATTTAATATGACCGTTCTACCGAGTTTCGTTGGGCAGCTGAGGTATTACACCACCATAGGAATTTAAAAAATCTTTTGCCATGTGGTAACTTCTGAAATATTTCGAGACTTCGACAACCTCTCGTGTTATGAGGCTGATATTTTTCGCTTTCCATATGTCTCCCCCTAATAAATTTAGATATTGCGCGGCACATCCATATGCAATAAATCTAAGGTGACACAATACTCTTTAATTTCTTTTTAAAAATGTGTATTAAAGGAAAAGCATTTTTTTTTCTATTTGTCTACTTTATAATAATGTAAAATCACTCAATAGTTTATTCACTATGTTAAATTTTAATTCTTTCAACTAAAATTAGTTAAAAATCAATGGGTTAGTTGCCATTCTTTTTTTTTTTTTTTTTGTATGATTCCATCATTCTATTTTGGGAAATAGGTAATGCAAGAAAGATACTAATTGTACATCACAACATTTTTATACATCAAACGTATGAAAAAAATATATGTATATTTTTTTCATTTCTTCCATTTTGTCCATTTTTTCCGGCGTCCCGGACTTTTTGCAAAAAAAGTGGACGAAATGTCAACCCTGCCCCACGCTCCTGCCAAAGGAACAAATGCTTTTCACCACGAGGTGCAGTACGAGGAGTGTTGCGTCATCAGTGAACTCTGGAATGGATGGAGTCTTTAAATGCTTCAGTTTAGCGGTATTGTCTCCTGTTTTCCGAAGAGTAGCGTAAAACGGCGTGAATCAGAACAATTTTCAGCTTTGATCATAAAAGATGTAATGAAAAAAGAAAAAATAAGAGTGATTTATTTAATTAACTTATTTATCTTTTTGTAATGTTTCACGGGAACTTTTTAAATTGGATCAGCATTGAATTCCATAGAGTTAAAAAAAAAATCAAGATGTGCCCCTTTCATTCTCAGAGTTTCATATGCCTTCATGGTTTTTTGTTTTTAAATTTATTATTCGTGTTTCTGTATATTTTTTTCTAGCTTTTGTCTAGTTTTCGTAACTTAACATTATTATTTTGAGCTATGGAAATAAAAATTTATTTAAAACTCAATTAAGTGTCAACTGTGTGTTCAGATTGCGTACTCTGGGCTATTTGCTGCACCGTGAGTATGCGTAAACAAGAACTTTTTTATTCCCTACGAATGTATTTTCGTTTTGAATAAAAAATATCGTCATTTGTCCTTCAATTTCAATAATTCTTTACGTTTTAGCAGGATAGTATCGCCGACTCCCTGGCATGAGCTTTGGGAACCAGACTTTGGGGAACTTTGCATTAAAGGATGAGAAATACGCTTAGCTTTCAATGGGGCCGTTTTTATTATTAATTAACAACAGAGCGAGAGACGTGCCTAAAGCAGCTGCCGGTATTTGTAACGTACTGTGGTAGCTTCGTATTTTGGGGAAGTGTTTCAAATTGCGAATGCTTTGAAACTGTTTAAACGTCTTCCACATTGCCGTTTTTTTTTTCCTTTCGCAAGCAAGTTTATTTGGTCCCGTTCATTTGCTTTCCTCTCACCAAGCGTGGATCCAGAGGGGGCGTAATGACCCCCCCCCCCAAAGGACCAAACATAGCATATAAATGCATCTTTTGGGTCTAATATTACGAAAAAATTGCCAAACACTCCCATTTTTTCTCAAAAATTGCCCTTTGACCCCCTTCCCCTTTCCGAAAATGACCGACTTCTTAACCATGAGCTGGATCCGCTCTTGCCTCTCACTTTCTCAATTTTCTTTCCTCTTCAGTGTTCCGTACTTCGTTTATATCATTATCGCTAAATATTTTTGTTAAATACCTATCCTGATAGAGTTCTTTTTTTTCTTCTCATTTTCCGGAAAATTTCATTCTTTCCTTATTTTCAGCACTGATCCGGACTGCATGTTTTATTGCAAGGAAAATTTCAAGTGCCGTTAGCCTGAATTTTATGACTGAAGATGAAGCTCCGTGTTTCCTTTGCTAGGCGACAGAGAGTGCTTTAACCGATGTACAGAGATGTGTGCTGCTAAAACCCAGAGTCTTGTAAGAATTCCATGAATTGTGTCTGTGTCTACATACATTCAAGCCTAAAATAGTGATAATTTTTGCTGATATTCATTGAAATTTCAGTGAAGCGCATTGTTTTTCTTATACCTATAAAAGTGTTGCAAGAAAACTGAAGTGAATAAAGCAAAATATCCATAGTACTTGCATTGGATACTGAAACTACAGTTTTGTACTTCTTGTTAGCAGAAGGTGATACCAGCATGACATTGCTGGTAAGCACAGGCTGACTTTTCGTGACTTAATGCCATTAATCCAAAGGCCCACTCCAAACTTTATCTTCGTGTTTAAATACTACATCATTAATATCCTGATGTTAAAATCATTTTTTTTACTTTCGACGTTCTTAAGTCAATCATGTGCAACTTAAATTTTCTAGAACATTGTCTCAAACTGACTTGCACTAAATAAATAAATGCAATTTAAAAGGCACCTAAAATTATTTTGGAAGATTTCCCTCAGTGCACTCCACTTATTTAAGAGCAATCGCTCGTCAACATTTGAGTCTTTTCCATTTCCTGATGTTGGAAAAAAACCTTTAAAAGTAAGCAGTCACACTTTGGATTATAAGAAGTCAGACTTGTACGAAAAGCTGTTTGTAGTCCAGTACTTTTTCTTTAGAGCTCTGGTTACATGCATATACTAACGAAATAAAGCCTGTGTAAAGTGTCGTTTTTTTGGTATAAAAGTTTGGAGTATAGCTATAAAAAAATGAGCATTTGATGACTATATTCTAAAATTTCTATTGAAGTTTAGTCAAATGTTTTAGGTAACAGTTTATGTATTACCTGGAATCTATGCAGTTGTATTTGAGGGAAGAAAAACACTTTTCTAGTTTCTGATTGAAGGCGTTTCGGAATACTTGATCTCCGATAAAATTGTTTTGAATATCCAACTTTGCAAAAGTAAATATTTGTGTAAACGCACTTCTTCACTACCCAGAAATGGAGCACAGTTCAGACATCGTTGTTCGTGTGGAACCCTTTTCTTCTGATGATTCTTCAAAGACATTTCTTGAGCGTTGCCACCTTACGAGCGATTTGCCAGCCGATCCCGGGAAGAACCTTTTCTGTGTCAACATTGTTCGCAGACATTCACTCGATCTGCAGATTTACAGGAACATCTGAGGATCCATTCTGGACAGAAACCCTATTACTGTAAGCAGTGCTCAAAGGCATTTTCCTTTGCTTCACATTATAAGAAACATCTGAGGAATCACACTAGAGAGAAACCCTATTCCTGTGAACAGTGCTCGAAGGCATTTTTTCAGGTTTGGCATTTAAAAAGGCATATGAGGATCCATACTGGAGAGAAACCCCATTCCTGTGAACTGTGCTCGAAGACATTTCCCTACGCTTCAGATTTAAAGAAACATCTGAGGACCCATAATGGAGAGAAACCCTATTCCTGTGAACACTGCTCGAAGGCATTTTTTCGGGCTTCACGTTTAAAGAAACATATGACGACCCATACTGGAGAGAAACCCTATTCCTGTGAACAGTGTTCGAAGGCATTTTTTCAGGCTTCACGTTTAAAGAAACATATGAGGACCCATACGGGAGAGAAACCCTATTCCTGTAAACAGTGTTCGAAGGCATTTTTCCAGGCTTCACATTTAAAGCGACATATGAGGATCCATACTGGAGAGAAACCCTATTCCTGTAAACATTGCTCGAAGGCATTTCCCTACGCTTCATATTTGAAGAAACATATGAGGACTCATACTGCAGAGAAACCCTATTCCTGTGAACAGTGCTCGAAGGCATTTTTTCAGGCTTCACGTTTAAAGAAACATATGAGGACCCATACGGGAGAGAAACCCTATTCCTGTAAACAGTGTTCGAAGGCATTTTCTCAGACTTCATATTTAAAGAAACATATGAGGACTCATACTGCAGAGAAACCCTATTCCTGTGAACAGTGCTCGAAGGCATTTTTTCAGGCTTCACGTTCAAAGAAACATATGACGACCCATACTGGAGAGAAACCCTATTCCTGTGAACAGTGCTCGAAGGTCTTTTTTCAGGCTTCACATTTAAACAAACATATGAGGACCCATACAGGAGATAAACCATATTCCTGTGAACAGTGCTCGAAGGCTTTTACCTCAGCTTCATATTTAAAGAGACACATGAGGACCCATACAGGAGAGAAACCCTATTCCTGTGAACAGTGCTCGAATGCATATTCTCAATATAGATATTTAAAGCAACATCGGAATATCCATACTGGGGAGAAACCCTTTGTCTGTGAACAGTGCTCGAAGGCCTTTCCCTTAGCTTCGCTTTTAAAGAAGCATCTGAGGACCCATAATTGTGAGAAACCCCTATTCCTGTGAACATTGCTCGAATGTATTTTCACAGCTTTCAGTTTTACAGAGACATGTGAGAACTCATACTGGGAAAAAGCGATATACTTGTGAAATTTGTTCGATAGCATTTTCTCATTTTTCAACTATCAAGACGCATTTAAGAATCCACACTGGTGAGAAACCCCATTCGTATTTGAACACTCTTCACAATTAAGATCACGTCTGAGAGTCTGTGCTAGGGAAAGCCACAGTCATGAGAACAATGTTTAAAAGTAATTAGTGACATCCCGTGTCATTCATATGACATCTGTTTCAAAGGGGGGGGGGGGGGGGGGGGGGGGGGGGGGGGGGGGGGGGGGGGGGGGGGGGGGGGGGTGGGGGGGGGGGGGTGGGTGTGTTGTGTTTGTGAGTGGGGGGGGGGGGGGGGGGGGTGGGGGGGGGGGGGTGGGTTTGGGGGGGGGGGGGGGGGTTGGTTGTATGGGGGGGTGTTTTGGGTGGGTTTTTGGGTTTGTGGGGGGTGTTGTGTGGTGGTTGGTGGAGATGTGGGTGGTGGGTGAGGGTTTGATGTGGGTGGGGTGTGGGGGTGTGTGGTTATGTGGTGTGTGGGTGGTGGGTGGGGGTGGGTTTTGGGTGGTTGTGGTGGTGGGGGTGGTTGGTGTGGGGGGGGTGTTGTGGTGGTGTGTTGGGTGGGTGGGTGGGTTGGGTGGGGGGTTGTGGTTTGGGTGGTGGGTTTTGGTGTGTGGTTGGTGTGTGGGTGGGGGTGGTTGTGGTGGGGGTTGGTGGGGTGGGGTGTGGGGTTGGTGGGGGGGTGTTGGTGTGTGGGGGTGGTGGGTGGGTGGGTTGGTGGTTGGGGGTGTTGGTGTGGGGGTGGGTGTGTGGTGTGGGTTGGGTTTGGGGGGTGGGTGGGTGTGGTGGTGTGGTGGGGTGTGGTGGGGGTGGTGGTGGGGGGTGTTGGGTTTGGGTTGGGGGGTGGTGTGGGGGTGGGGTGGTGTGGTGTGTGGGGGGGGTGGGTGTGGGGTGGGGTGTGGTGGGGTGTGGTGGGTGTTGGGTTGGGTGGTTGGGTGGGTGGTGTGGGTGGGGTGGTTGGTGGGGTGGTGGGGTGGTGGTGGGGGGGTTGTGGGGGTTGTGGGTGTGGGGGTGGGGGTTGTGGGTGGGTTGGGGTGTGGGTGTGTGTGGGGTTGTGGGGTGGTGGTGTTGGGGGGGGGTGGGGGGGTGTGTGTGGTGGGTGGTGGGTTGGTGGTGGGTGGTTGGGGGTGGTGGGTGGGGTGTGGGTGGGGTGGTGGGTGGTGGTGGGGGTTGTGGTTGGGGGGGTGGGTGGGGTTGGGGTGGGTGGTGGTGGGGTGTGGGGGGTGTGGGTGGGGGTGTGGGGGGGTGGGTGGGTTGTGGGGGGGTGGTGGGGGTGGGTTGGGTGGTGTGGGGTGGTGGGTTGGGGGGGTGGTGTGGGGTGGGGTGGGGGTTGGTTGTGTGTGGGGTGGGGTGGGGTGGTTGGGGGGTGGTGGTGTGGGTGGTGTGTGGTGTGGGGGGTGGTGGTGGGTTGGTGTGTGGGTGGGGTGGTTGTGGTGGGTGGGTGTGGGGTGGGGTGGGGGTGTGGGTGGGGTGTGTTGGGGGTGGGGTTGGGTGTGGGGGGGTGGGGGGGTGGTGTGGGGGGTGGGGTGTGGTGGGTGGGGGGGGTGTGTGGGGTTGGGGGGTGGTGGGTGGTGGTTGGTGGGGGGTGGTGTGGGGGGGGGGGTGTGGGGTGGGGTGGGGGGTGGGTGTGGGGGGGTGGTGGGGTTGGGGTGGGTGGTGTGGTGGTGTGGGGGTGGGGTGTGGGTGGTTGTGGGGGTGGGTGGGGGTTGGGGGTGGGGGGGTGGGGTGGTTGGGTGGGGGGTTTGGTGGTGGTGGGTGGTTGTGGTTGGGGGTGGGGGGGGGGGTGGGGTTGGGTGTGGTGGGGTGGGGGGGTGGGGGGTGGGGGGGGGGTGGTGTGGTGTGGGGGGTGGTGTGGGGGGTGGTGGGGTGGGTTGGGGGTGGTGGTGGGGGGTTGGGGGGTGGGGGGTGGGGTGTTGGTGGGTGGGTGTGGGGGGTGGTGGGGGGTGTGGTGTGGGGTGTGGGGTGGGTGTGGTGGGTGGGGTGTGGGTGGGTGGTGGGGGGTGGGTTGTGGGGTGGTGGTGGGTGGTGTGGGGGGTTGTGGGGTTGGTGGTGTGGGGGTGGTTGTGGGGGGGTTGTGGTGGGGGTGGGGGTTGGTGTGTTGTGGGGGTGTGGGGTGTGGGGTGGTTGGGTGTGGGGTGGGGGGGTGGGTGGTGTGGTGGGGGGTGTTGGGGTGGTGGGGGGGGGGGGGGGGGTTGTGGGTTGGGGTGGTGGGGGGTGGGTTGGGGTGGGGGGGGTGTGTGGTGTGGGTGGGGTGTGTGGGGTGGGGTGTGTGGGGGTGGGGGGGGTGGTGGGGGGTGGTTGGTGGGGTTGGGGTGGTGTGGGGGGTTGTGGTGGGGGGGTTGGTGGGTGGGTGTGGGGGTGGGTGGGGGGGGGTTGGGGGGGTGTGGGTGGTGGGGGGGGTGGGGGGTGGTGGGGGTGTGGGTTGGGGTGGTGTGGTGGGGTGGGGGTGGGGGGGGTTGGTGGGGTGGGGGGTGGGGGGTGGTGGGTTGGGGGGGTGGGGTGGGGGTGGTGGGGGGGTGGTTGGGTGGGTGGGGTGTGGGGGGGGTGGTTGGTGGTGGGTGGGTGGTGGGTGGGTGGGGGGGGTGGGGTGGGGGGTGGGGTTGTGGGGGGGGTGGTGGGGGGGTGGGGGGTGTGGTGGGGGGGTGGTGGGGGGGGGGTGGTGGGTGTGGTGGTTGGGGGTGGTGGGGGGGTGTGGGGGTGTGGGGGGGGTGGGGGTGTGGTGGGTGGGTTGGTGGGGGGGTGGGGGTGGTGGGGTGGGGGTGTTGGGGGTGGTGGGTTGGGGTGGGTGGGGGTGGGGGGGGGGTGGGGTGGGTGGGGGGTGGGGTGGGGTGGGGTTTGGTGTGGGGGGTGGGGTGGGTGGGGGGTGTGGGGGTGTTGGGTGGGGGGGGGTGGGGGTGGTGGGGTGTTGGTGGGGGGTGGGGGGTGGTGGTGGGTGGGGGTGTGTGGGGGGTGGGGTGGTGGGGTGGTGGGGGGGGGGGGGTGGGGGTGGTGGGTGGGTGTGGGGGGGTGGGGGTGGGGTGGGTGGGGGGGGTGGGGGGTGGTGGGTGGGGGTGTGGGGGGGGGGGGTGTGGTGGGTGTGGGTGGGGGGGGGTGTGTGGGGGGTGGGGGGGGGGGGGGTGTGGGTGGGGGGGTGGGGGTGGGGGTGGGTGGTGGGGTTGGGGGGGGGTGGGTTGGGTGGTGGGGGTGTGGTGGGTGGTTGTGTGGGGGTTGGGTGGTGGTTGGGGGGTGGTGGGTGGGGTGGTGGGGGGTGGGGTGGGTGGGGTGGGTGTGTGGGGTGGGGGGTGGTGTGGGGGGTGGGTTGGGGTGGGGTTGGTGGGGGGTGGGGTTGGGGGGGTGGGGTGGGGGGGTTGGGGGGGTGGGTGGTGGGGTGTGGTTGGGGGGGGTGGGGTTGGGGTGGGTGGTTGGTGGGTTGGTGGGTGGTGTGTGGTGGGGGTGGGGGTGGTGTGGGGGGGTGGGGGTGGTGGGGGTGGGGGGTGGGTGGTTGGTGGGTGTGGGGGTGGGGTGTGTGGGTGGGTGGGGGTGGGGGTGGGGGGGTGGTGGGGTGGGTGGTTGGGGGTGGTTGGGGGTGTGTGGGGTGGGGGGGTGGTGGGTGTGTGGGGGTTGGGGGTGGGGTGTGTTGGGTGGGGGGGTGGGTGTTGGGGGGGTGGTGGGTGGGGGTGGGGTGGGTGGGGGTGGTGGGTGGTTTGGGTGTGGTGGGTGGGGGGTGGGGGGTGTGGGGGGGGTGTGGGGGTGGGTTGGGGGTGGGGGGTGGGGTGTGGGTGGGTTGTGTGGTGGTGGGGTGGGGGTGTGGGTGTGGTGGGGGTTGGGGGTGGGTGTGTGGTGTGGGTGGTTGTGGGGGGTTGGGTGGGGGGTGGGTGTGGGGGTTGGTGGGTGGTGGGGGGGGTTGGGTGGGTGGGTGGGGGGGTGGTGGGGTGGGTGGGGTGGTGGGGTGGTGGTGGGTGGTGGGGGGGTGTGTGGGTGGGGTGGGTGGGGTGTGGGGGGTGGGTGGTGGGGTGGTGTTGTGGGGGTGGGGGGTGGTTGGTGGTGGTTGGGGGTGGGGGTGTGGTTGTGGGGGTTGGTTGTGTGTGGGGTGGTGGGGGGGGGTGGGGGTGGTGGTGGGGGGGGTGTGTGGTGGGGGGTGTGTGTGGGGTGGTTGGGGTTGGGTGGTGTGTGGGTGGTGTTGGGGGTGGGGGTTGGGGGGGTTGGGTGGGGGTGGTGGGTTTGGTGGGTGGTGGGGTTGGGTGTGGTGGTGTGTGGGTGGGGTTTGTGGTTGGGGGGGGTGTTGGTGGGGGGTGGTGGGTTGGTGTGTGGGTGGGGGGGTTGGGTGTGTTGGTGGGTGGTGGGTGGGGTGGTGTTGGGGTTTGGGTGTGGGGTTGGGGTGGTGGGTGGGGTGGTGGGTGGGGTGTGGTGGGGGGTGGTTTGTGGGTGGGGGTGTGGTGGGGTGGGTGTTGTGTGTGGGTGGGGTGGGTTGTGGGGTGTGGTGGGTGGGGGGTTGTGGGTTGTTGGGGGGTTGGGTGGGGTGGGTGGGTGGTTGGGGGGTGTTGTGGTGGTGGGTGGGGGTGTGGGTTGGTGTGTTTGTGGGGGTGTGTGGGTGGGGTTTGTGTGTTGTGGGTGTTGGGTGGGGGGTGGGTGTGGTTGGGGGTGTGGGGGGGGTTGTGTTGGGGTGGTGGTTGGGTTGTGGTGGGGGTGGGTGGGGGTGGTGTGGTGGTGGGGGGGTTTGTGTTGGGGTGGTTGGGTGGTGGGTGGGGTGTGTGGGTTGTTTGGGGGGTGGGTGGGGTTGGGTGGTGTTGTTGGGGTTTTGGGGGGTGGGTGGGGGGGTGTGGGGGGGTTGTGGTGGGGTGGGGTGGGGGTTTGGGTTGGGGTGTGTTGGGTGGGGGTGTTGGGGGTGTGGGGGTGTTGGGGTTGGGTGGTGTTGTGGGTGTTGGGTGGGGTTTGGGGTGGTGGTGGGGGTGTGTGGGGGTGTGTGGGTGGGTGTGTGGTGTGCTGGGGGGTGGTGGGGGGTGGGTTTGTGTGGTGGTTGGGGGGTGTTGGGGGGTGTGTGTGTGGGTTGTGGGGGTGGTTTTGGGGTTGTGTGGGGGGTTGTGGGTGGGGGTGTTGTTGGTGGGGTTGTTGATGGGTGTGTGGGTGGGTGTTGTGGGGGTGGGGGGTGTGTTGGGTGGTTGTTGGGTGGGGGTGGGGGGGTTGGGTGTTGGGGGGGGTGTTGTGGGGGGGGGGGTGGTGGTGTGGTGGGTTGGGGGGGGTGTGTGGGTTGTGGGGTTGGGGGTTGTGTTGGGTGGGGTGTGGGTGGGTGTTGGTGTAGTGGGGTTGGTGTGGGGTGGGGGGTGGGGGGGTTTGTGGGGTGTGTTGGGGGTGGGGTGTTGTTGTGGTTTTTGTGTGGGTTGGGTTGGGGGTGGGTGGGGGGGTGGGTTTGTGTGGGGGTGTGTTGTGGGTGTTTGTTGGGTGGGGGTGGGGGGTGGGTGGGGGGTGGGGTGGGTTTGTGGGTGTGTTTTGTTGGGGGGTGGTGTGTGTGTGGTTTGTTGTGGTGGTGTGGGGGGGTGGTGGGTGGGGGTGGGGGGGGGGTGTTGGGGTTGGGTGTTGGTTGGGGGGGGGGTGGGGGGTGGGGGGGGTGGTTGTGGGGGGGGTGGTTGGGGGTTGTGTGAGGTTTGGTGGGGTGGGGGTGGGGGTTGGGTGGTTTGTGGTTGGGTGGTGGTGTGGTTGGGGGTGTTGGGGTTTTGGTTTGTGGGTTGTGGTGTTGGTGGGGTGTGGTGGGTGGTGGGTTGGGTTGGTGTGGGTGGTGTGGGTTTGGTTGTGGTTGTGTGGTGGGTTGGGGGGGTTTTGGGTGGTGTGGTGGTTTGGGTGGTGGGGTGGGGTGGTGTGGGTTGGGTGGGTGTGTGGGGTGGGTGGGGGGGTGGTGTTGGTGTTGTTGGGGTGGGTGTGGGTGGTGGGGGGTTGGGGGGTGGTGGTGGGTTTGGTGTGGGTGGGGGGTGGTTGGGGGGGTGGGGGTTGTGGGGGTGGGGTGGTGGTGGGGGGGGTGGTGGGTGGGGGGTGGGGGGGGTGTGGGTTGGGGTGTGGGGTGGGGGTTGGGTGGGTGTTGGGGGGGTGGGGGGTGGGTTGGTTGTGGGGTGGGGGGTGGTGTTGGGGTTGTGGTGTGGGTTGGTGGGTGGTGGTTTGGGGTGGGTGTTGGGGGTTGTTGGTGGGTGGTGGGTGGTGTGGGGGGGGTGTTTGGGGGGTGGTGGGGGTGTGGGGTGGTGGGGGTTGGTGTGGTGTTGGGTGTGTGGGGGGGGGGGGTGGTGGGGGGTGGTTGTGGGGTGGGGTGGGTGGTGGGGGGGGGTGGGGGGTGGTGGTGTTGGGGGTGGGGGGGGGGGGGTGGGGGGTGGTGGGTTTGGTTGGTGGTGGGTGGGGGTGGGTGGGTGGGGGGGGGGGGTGTTGTTGTGGGTGGGGGGTTGTGGGTGTGGTTGGGGGGGTGGGTTGGGGGGGGTGGGTTGTGTGTTGTGGGGGGTGTGTGGTGTTGTGTGTGGGGGGTGTGGGTGGTTGGGTGGTGGGGTGGGTGGGGGGGGTGGGGGTGGGGGGTGGGGTGTGGGGTGTGTTTGGGTGTGTGGGGTGGGTTGGGTGGTGGGGTGGGGTTGTGGGTGTTGGGTGGGGGTGGGGTGGTGGGGGTTGTGGTGTTGTGGGGGGTGGGGGTGTGGGGTTGGGTGGTTGGGGTGGGGTGGGGTGGTGTGGTTGGTGTGGGTGGGGTTGTGGGGGTGTTGTGGTGTGTGGGGGGGTGGGGGTTTGGGTGGTGGGTGGTGGGTGGGTTGTTGGTGGTGGGGGGTGGGTGGGTGTGGTGGTGGGTTGTGGGTGGGGGGGTGTGTTGGGGTTGGTGGGGTGTGGGGGTGGTTGGTGTGGGGGTGTGTGGGGGGGGTGGGGGGGTGTGTGGGGTGTGGGGTGGGGTGGTGTGGGGTGTTGGGGGTGGTGGGGTTGGTGGTGTGTGGGGGTGGGGTGGGGTTGGGTGGTGGTTGTGTGTGGGGTGGTGGTGGGGTTGGTGGGGTGTGTGGTGGTGGTTTGGTGTGTGGGTTGTGGGGGTGGTGGGTGGTGGGGGTGGTGGTGTGGTTGTGTGGTGGTTGGGGGTGTGGGGGTGTGGTGGGGTTGGGGTGGTGGGTGTGTGTGGTGTTGGGTGGGGTGGTGTGTGTGTGGTTGTGGGGGTTGGTGTTTGTGGGTGGGGGTGGTGTGGGTGGTGTGGGGTGGGGGGTTGTGGGGGTGGGGTGGTGGGGTGGTGGGGGGGTGGGGGTGGTGTGTGGGTGGGGGTGGTGGGGTGTGGTGTTGGTGGGGGTTGGGGTGGGGTGGTGGGGTGTGTGGGTGTGGGGTTGGGGTGGTGTTGGGGGGGTTGGTGTGGGGGTGGGTGGTGGGTGTTGGTGTGGTGGGGGGTGGTGGGGTGGGTGTGTGTGTGGTGGGGGGGGGGTTGGGGTGTGGTGTGTGGTGGGGTGGGTGGTTGTGGGGGGTGGGGTGGGGGT
Source organism: Uloborus plumipes (assembly GCA_038373865.1). Lineage (NCBI taxonomy): Eukaryota > Metazoa > Arthropoda > Arachnida > Araneae > Uloboridae > Uloborus > Uloborus plumipes. The sequence goes on along the minus strand of JAXGGA010017797.1, from coordinate 6,584 downwards.
GTGTTGGTGGTTGGGGTGGGGTTGTGGGTGTTGGTGGTGTTGGGGTGGTGGGTGGGGGTGGTTTGGGTTGGGTTGGTGGTGTGGGGGGTGTGGGTGGGGGGTTTTGTTGGGGGTGGTTTGGTTTGTGTTTTGGTTGTGGTGGGGTGTGTGTTGTGTGTGGGTGTTTGGGGGTGGTGTTGGTTTTGGGGGTGGGGTGTTGGGGGTTGTGTGGGTTGTGTGGTGGTTGGTTTGTGGGTTTGGTGGGTGGGGGGGGTTTGTTGTGTTGGTGGTGTGGGTGGGTTGTTGTTGGTTTTGGTTGTTTTGTGGTTGTTGTTTTGGTGGGTTGTGTTGGTTGTTGGGTGTGGGTATTGTTTTTGTGTGGGTTGGTATTATTTTGTTATTGTTTGGGTTTTGTGATTATTATGTTGGTGTTTGATTGGGAGTTTGATTGTTGTGTGGTTTTGTTTAGGAGATTTTATGGTTATTTTTATTAGTATTTTGTGTGGGGGTTGGTGGTATGGGTAATGGGGGTGGTTTTTATTATAAAAAAAAAAAATAAGTTGGGTGTATTATTATTTAGGTAGATGTGAGGATTAGTGGGGGTGTGGGGGATATGGGGGTGTATGTTTATAGGGATGGTGAGGAATGTTGGAGGGTTGTTGGATGGAGGTAGATAATATGTTTTTGAGGTATGTTGAATTTAATTTGGATAGTATTTTGAGAAATTTAAAATTATGTAGAGGTTTAATGGGTATGTTGTTGAATAGTATGTTGTAAAAGATTTTGGGGTGGAGAGTATTGAGATTAGGGGTTATTATTTTATTGTTGGAATGGGGAGGTGACTTAGGTTTGAAGTGAGGAGCCGCCTGGGCCGCGATCTTCTTAGAGCATTAAAAAGCATTCCACTGGTAATTGTGATAGCGAGTTACCAAGACGTGTCAGGACCAGTACCGTGTAATAAAACTTAAAAACAAAGCAATTTCAATAAAGATCAAAGTCCATCAAAACATTCGCTTTAAAAAACGAATAAAAAAATAAATAGATAAAAAAATGAAAGAAATAATCTAGCAAAAAAAAAAAAAGGATTCCTAAACATGCGAGTGCGCTGCCTGTAACTGATTCTACTGACCCCCTTGTTAAGAACACAGCTTAATTCCTTTTCAAAAACAGATTGAATATTTAAATTAATTCACCATTTTACGGCATTATTTCAAAATTCTTACACATATTTGAGAGCTATTAAAGGTCTCATCGCTTATTCTATTATTTCTCTCGCGCATTCCAGTGTTAGTTTTGTCAACACAACCTGTCCATTTTCAGCCTTTCGCTGAAAACTTACTCCCCCCGTGCTAAAATGCTCCCGTGACCCCCAAAATGTGACCCCCCCCCATCTCTATTTAAGACGATCGCGCCATCGTGGAAGGGCCCCTCTGGCCATCCGTATGGCGATGCCCCCGCGTTGGCGACGTATCGCCACAACAGTGGGTAAAACTCTTTTTACTAAAATTGTTTCGCCAAATGATCTCCTAAATGTTGGCTTTTCCCGTTTCAAATCTTTGACGGACGGTGGTCGAAAAGTAGAAGCACTGATTTGTGTTGGAGTGTCCAATCTTATGCGAAGCTATAGAATCTTTGGTACAACGTCTGCCGGGTTCTGCTCGTGTTTCTATAAATTTCAACTTTCAGAAATGTGTTTCTGCTGAGGGTGCATTCATTTGCGTCTTAAACGTTACTCTGATGACAACACGCAGTTCCAAGAAACATTTTCCCACCGCAAAACAGTGCAACAGAAAACAGTCAAAAATCTGTCATCTCCCGGTTGGATTAAACTGAGGTTAAATGATTTTGCACAATAATTTGGAACCTGTTGCACACAGCACAGGCGGATTTGGGCTGAAAATTCTGGGGGCGCAACAACACTGTGAGTGTGTGGGAGGGGGGGGGGGACTCTCCAGAACAGGTCCCAGAGCCTTCGTTAGGAAATTTAAAAATTTATATACTAATGAAAAGTGCTGATGTTTATTTGATGTCAAAACATATTTTAGAGCACATTTTACTAAAATAATGAAAAATAATTTGAAACAGTTTGTACGAATTTTGATAAAGTCCATTGCAATAATAATGCTTGTTTAACTTTATTAGCAATGGTTGTTTTAAAATAAAAGAAATTGTATTTATGTGCAAAAAATACGTAATTACGGAGTATATGATTATTCCATTACACTAATAATACAGCACTAAATTAAAAAAGTAATTTAATAGATATTTTTATTTGATGGATATAATTTTTATTAAAATTTTTATAAGATGGATAAAAATACTCTTAATACATAGCACAAACATACTTTTTTTTACACACGATACACACGTTTTACACAACGTGTATGTGTGGTGACATACACGGGTCACACAACAAATTGCATATTATTGTATTTCGGGGTTGTACTCTAGTTGTGAAAAAATAAGTTGTTTTTCACACTATGTTTCTTTGTAAAATTTAGTCCAGTCAAATTGGACATTAAAATCGCAAATCGCGATGTAGTTCTGAATTTTTAATATGTTGTTTGGGTCCCTTAGGGTAGTGTAAATCCAAGTTTGCACCTTTCTAAAACCTGTGCTCGCTGCGAAACTCGCGAAAAACTGCGAAATTTTCGGACATTTTTCAGTTTTTCCTTAGTAACTCCTAAACTATGCAACTTTCGATAATACATGTGATTACCAATTTTAAAGAACACTAAATTTGCAACAATTTAAGCTCAAGTTAGGCTCTGTAGGACTAATAGTTTAGGATATATCGTACTTCGAAAAATGGAGCTTTTTTGCGAAAAGTGAAAAAATTATGCTTCGATCATATTTTGGACCAAATATCGACATAAATTCCTATTCTACAAGACAAAAAATGGACATGTAATTACAGCACATTTAATCAGCTTTTATTCAAGCCCAAACAGTAGTCTGTAGGTTCAATATTTCTGTTGCAATCGCGAAAAATGGATGTTTAAAATATTGAGAAATGAGCAAAATCGTTTCCTAATATGAATAGGAGGGCAGTGGACAATAAAAAAATATGCATAGAATGGTATTAAAAGGGTAACACTACATTAAAATATTATTTTAAAAATTAAAAAAAAAACTTTACAGGTCATTTTCACTTTTTTTTTTTTTTTTTTTTTGCTATGATGGTTCTTTTTGGCTGTGGTCTTATCCTGACCTTTTTTCAGATTTCCCCCTATCACTCTTAAAGTATGCTACTTTTGACGATACGTGTGCATAATCATTTTGAAGAACACTAAATTTGCAACAATTTAAGCTCAAGTGGAGTTCTGTAGGACGAATATTTTAGGAGATATCGTACTTCAACAATATTTCATTTATTGCGAAAAATGAAATAAATATGCTTCTATCATATTTTGAACCAAATATTGTCATAAATTCTTATTATACAAGACAAAGATAGAGATTTAATTACAGTACATCTAATCGGCTTTCATTTGAGCCTAAAAAGAAGTCTGTAGGTTCAATATTTCATTTACAATTGTGTAAAACTAATATTCGGCAATTGAAATTATTTTTGAGAAATGAGAAAAATTGTTTTCTAATAACAATAAGAGAGCACTGGACAACAGAAAAATACATAGAGTTGTATAAAAAGGGTAACACTGTATTAACATATTATTTTCATAATTAAAAAAAACCTTGCAGGTTAATTTAGCTCAATGTTTTTCTTTTTTTTTTTTTTCTTTTGTGGGTCTTTATTAGCTGTGGTCTTATTGCAAAGCTGCAGAAAAGGAAAGTTGTCTTTGTTTTGGATCCAGATATTCATTTAAATACGGAAATTGTTTTACAACTTCCTTGCCATTCCAGTTGTAAATGAAATATTGAACCTACAGACTTCTTTTTCGGCTTAAATGAAAGCCGATTAGATGTACTGTAATTAAATGTCTATCTTTGTCTTGTAGAATAAGAATTTATGTCAATATTTGGTTCAAAATATGATCGAAGCATATTTATTTCATTTTTCGCAAAAAACGAAAAATTGTTGAAGTACGATACCTCCTAAACTAATTCGTCCTACAGAACTCCACTTAAATTGTTGCAAATTTAGTGTTCCTCAGAATGGGTATGCACACGTATCATCAAAAATTGCATAGTTCAGGAGTGATAGGGGAAAAACTGAAAACAGTCAGGATAAGACCACAGCCAACAACACCCATTACTAAAATAGCAAAAAAAAAAAAAAAAAAAGAGTGAAAATGACCTGTGTAAAGTTTTTTTTTTAATTTTTAAAATAATATTTTAATATAGAGTTACCCTTTTAATACCATTCTATGCATTTTTTTTTATTGTCCACTGCTCTCATATTCTTATTAGGAAACGATTTTGCTCATTTCTCAATATTTTAAGTATTTTTTTTTCGCGATTGCAAAAGAAATATTGAACCAGCAGACTACTGTTTGGGCTTGAATGAAAGCTGATTAAATGTTCTGTAATTACATGTCCATTTTTTGTCTTGTAGAATAGGAATTTATGTCGATATTTGGTCCAAAATATGATCGAAGCATAATTTTTTCACTAATCGCAAAACAACCTCCATTTTTCGAAGTACGATATCGCCTAAAGTATTGGTCCTACAGAGCCTAACTTGAGCTTAAATTGTTGCAAATTTAGTGTTCTTTAAAATTGGTAGTCACATGTATCATCAAAAGTTGCATAGTTTAGGAGTTACTAAGGAAAAACTGAAAAATGTCCGAAAATTTCGCAGTTTTTCGCGAGTTTCGCAGCGAGCACAGGTTTTAGAAAGGTGCAAACTTGGATTTACACTACCCTAAGGGACCCAAACAACATACACTGCTCGACATTGAAAAGGCAACACCAAGAAGGAGTGGTCAGAAATTCATGCAAATTTTACCGTAGACGCACGTCACTGAGTTATGCAAATGATATGAAATGCGCAGCTCTCCGACGCACGTGAAGTAAGATATAAGAGAATGAAGTTGAAAAGTGGGCTATGTTCATGTTGGTTTTTCTGCCAGACTAATTATCGGAGAAATTTGGTTTTTGTCTCGAAGGATACGTGTGATAGGAGGAAATGCCACGCCGTCCTCAACGAAGACACTTCCAGCATATAGACGACTTTACAAGGGGTATGGTGATCGGACTGAGAAAGGGAGGTTGGTCCGTACGTCAAATTGCAGCTGATACCCACATGGATGCAAGCACTGTGCATCGGCTGTGTCGGAGATGGTTGGAAAGGAGAAATGTAGCCACATTGAGGGGTGCAGGTGTAGCCAGAGTGACGTCAGACCGCTTGGATCGACGGATTCACCGACAAGCTGTGGCGGACCCGCAAGTCACTTGTACGTCGATTCTGCAGCACGTGCAAGGTACCCTGGATGTTCCTGTGTCGACCAGAACCATTTCCCGTCGACTGGTTGCACGTGGCCTGCAATCACGACGCCCGCTAAGAAGACTGCCATTGATCTCACAGCACAGACTCCAACGTTTGAAATGGTGCCGGACCAGAGCGACGTGGATGGCAGAATGGCAAACCGTAGTGTTCTCAGATGAATCCCGCTTCTGTTTGTCCAGCGATAGTCATCGCATACGTGTGTGGCGTCGACGTGGAAAAAGATCGAATCCGGAAGTAACTGTGGAACGCCCCACAGCGCGACAACGTGGCATAATGGTTTGGGGCGCTATTGCATTCAATTCCGTATCACCTCTAGTTCGTATTCGGGGCACTATGACGGCCCAACGATATGTAGATAATGTACTGCGGCCGGTGGCAATCCCCTACCTTCAGGGTCTGCCAAATGCAATTTTTCAACAGGATAACGCCCGGCCTCACAGCGCTCGAATCAGCCAACATGCTCTACGAGGTGTACAGATGCTTTCCTGGCCACCATACTCTCCTGACTTGTCCCCAATCGAACATGTGTGGGACGTGATTGGACGCCGCTTGCAGAAACTGTCACTGCCTCGGTCAGAGGACGAACTGTGGCAAATGGTTGAAAGGGAATGGAGTGCCATCCCTCAGGACACCATCCGCAGGCTTATTGACTCCATGCCTAGACGTGTTTCTTCGTGCATCGCTGTCCGCTGTGGTCCTACTTCTTACTGAGCCGACGCCGTCCTCGCTCTAAATTTTGCTTATTTATTTTGAAATAAATATCACTTATTGTTCCATGCTGTCTCTGTCTTCTTACCAAATTTCATCAATTTCTGACCACTCCTTCTTGGTGTTGCATTTTCAATGTCGAGCAGTGTATTACAAATTCAGAACTACATCGTGATTTGCGATTTTAGCTCTTTTTTTTGCATAGATTGACTGGACTATTAGGTCAATTTTATTTTTTTTAATTCAACCAAAATTGTTCGGGGTGCGGGGCACTCCCTGTAAATCCGCCTCTGGTTCAGAGTGAGAAGAAGAGAGGGCGACACATCCATAACGATCAGCCCTGCCCGTCTGGTCCAGAGTAATAAACAAGGTTAGATTCGGAAGAACGAAAATCGTGTTTAAGAAAAATTTGCATTTAAGTGCACAATTCGAAATTCTGCTCAAATTTTAACCTGTTAGTTGGAGGTAGTAATGTAGATCAGGTAAG
>JAXGGA010017796.1:0-23465 GCA_038373865.1 Uloborus plumipes | reverse complement strand
TATGGTGTATGTTAGGGTCGGTACGGTTTTGCCAAAGGTGGAAAAAAACGGTAAAAACCGTCCCGGTAAAAATACCTTTTTGCCTCAGTGGTAAAAATAATTAACTCTGCTTACAAGAATATACTGACTTCTAACTTTCAACTAATTTTTATTTCAATATTTTTTAAATTTAACTTATGAACAGTTTGCAGCATTGAACCTACTCTCTTAGGAAAAGGTGTACTCAGTGAATATTTATGAGTATAGAATATACAGGGTGTCCACTCCAATCGTGGACCAATAGCTAATTTCTAAACCGTTAGAGATAAGCATATAGTTTATTTAGGAAAAAATCTCCAAATTACGAAAGGAATTTTGGGTCTATTCAATGTTTTTCAAAAAATCAAATTTTGAAAGAGTTACGAAATTTAAATTTTTATACAACCCCCCAGTCCTATCAATCATATTTAGTAAAACATTCTTGACACTGTAACGTTTAAAACTAAAAAAAAATCACTCTTCTACGACAAAAATTGACCGAGTTATGACGTTTTGAAAAATCAAGATTTTGAAGGATTTCGCATACGGTCCCTAAAGCGATCTCTCGATGACGTCATGAAACAATGCAAAATCTTGATTTTTCAAAACGTCATAACTCGGTCAATTTTTGTCGTAGAAGAGTGATTTTTTTTTTTAGTTTTAAACGTTACAGTGTCAAGAATGTTTTACTAAATATGATTGATAGGACTGGGGGGCTGTATAAAAATTTAAATTTCGTAACTCTTTCAAAATTTGATTTTTTGAAAAACATTGAATAGACCCAAAATTCCTTTCGTAATTTGGAGATTTTTTCCTAAATAAACTATATGCTTATCTCTAACGGTTTAGAAATTAGCTATTGGTCCACGATTGGAGTGGACACCCTGTATATAAAGGGGAAAATAAACAACAGACTTTTAACTTTTTATAAATTAATAAAATAAGTCACGGGATTTGACTTAAAAGTTTGCCAGTGGTAAAACTGTATTTTATATATATATGCAAAGATTATTATGACTCCCCTCCCCCCTATAGTAGGTAATGTAACTAAGAACGAACTCATATGTTTTAGTTACTTTTTAACAGGGAAGTCATGCAAGATTTGCTCAGCTTTAAAGCAATATAAATTAGTAGAGAAACAAACTATACTTAGTATGTATTATATCATCGCTAAAGAGCAACAGTAGCTATCTTTAGGCCCATCAGTTGGAATTTTTCCAGGGGGTCACAAGGTGTATACTCAATGCATATTTATTTCACCGAAAACCAACCAAAACATTGAACCATTTGTTCGCAAGCACATACAATTCTCTAAGCCAGGGAGAGGGTCAACTTCCCCCTCCTAACTCCCATTAGTGACTCATCTGGCTACCTTACTACTGCTCTGAGACTTAAATTTTTTATTGTTAATATGTGATTAGATGAAATAAAAGTTTTAACTTGTACTAAACAATTGGTATGATAACTAAAAATGAAAATTTCATAAAACAGTAGAAGTTCATCAAATTCAATTGAATTTCTTTCACTAGAATGCATTATTGTTTTTCCAAAATTGCATGTAGTAAAAACAAGTTTTGAGACATTTTTCGGCTATCTATTTCAAGTTTTTTTTCGAGAATTATTCCAAAATATTTTAATTATGAAATTAGAAATTTTTAAATTAATATTCTGATTAAACTCTCAATTGTATAATGTACAAAATTATATTGTTTTTGATTATATTTTTTGATATCCAGACATTTATTCCTAGTTTTTGCTAGTTTTTTCCATTTTTCCGGTGTTTACTAGGTTTTTTTCCAGTTTTTGCCACTGTCCCGCCAAAAATACCATTTTACCGGCAACATGTCCAGCCCCAGTGTATGTAAAAGCAAAATATTAAATGATAAAGAATTGAATGTTTATTTCATTGCACCGGTGAAACTGCTGTGTTTTTTAATTAACAAAGTCCAGAGTTTCAGTTAAAACCATCGAAATAATAAGCTACAATTTCACATACGTCCAAAACAGCAGTTTAGTAGCAATAAAATTGCAGTTGACGTTGAGGTTCGATTTAAGGAACATTCATGATTTCGCAAACTCTTAACTGGTCCCGAAAATCTTCATTCTTTTTTTTTTTCTTACTTTTTTTCGAACTAGGAATGGCAAAAACCTCTTTAACTAACTCTATGTAAGGCTTAAGTAGCTCTTTCCCAAAAATTTCAGCTCCAGAAACAAGAAATCTCGCTGAAGAAAAATAAGCCGTTTCATTTTGATTCTAATTCCATCTTCTTCTGTCCTTGCTTTTACTTTTTTTTTAATGAAGACATAAATCAGTTTGAAAGTGGTCGGTAGACCTTGATCTTACGATCTGAATTTTTGGATGTCTGTATTTAGCCGGTTTAAATTTATTATTAGTATTTTTTTGAGCAATTACGATTGCTATTTGCTTTCACTTGACCACAATTGGCGTTCGCTCCTTTTTCAGAGTGTGCGAGAAATATCGTGAGAGAATGCATGAAAAAAGATCTGATGCAAAATCTCGCGAACACGATAATTAATAATAAAATAAATCTAGTTTAGCCTTTTTATGATTTTGTGACCGCTCGCTTAATTATGTGCCGCGGGCTCTTGTGTTCGAGCGGGCTGAATTTATATTTGGAAATGGAAAAAAAAGAAAAAGGTGAATATAATTTGAATTCAGAATGTCAAAATTAAAAAAAAAAATAAATACAATTATATTTTATAAAACTTGTTATTATTCGATTATTTGGCGCAAAATGAAAGATAAACTATCTATTTGTATTCAGAGAATTTGCCAAGCGTTCAATACGTTATGCATAGTGTTTGATGAGTTTCGATTTTACAAATTCATGTTGCAACCTTTTTTCGTGATCGCAAGGAGTTCGTAATCTCGACTGTGTCAACTGTAGTTCTTGAAAATAAAACAGTATTAAATGCATTATTAAATATAAGAGACTACGTTATTAACGGGCTTTCGCTGATTATCCAGGAAAAAAAATCTTCAATTTTTGAGAAACGGAAAAGAGCCTCGCTTTTATGTATGTAGCTCCTTTTAGAGTTATGGGGTCAAATTCAGTTACACCCTTGCAATTGGTCAACCGGCTGAATTTTTTTTCTGTTCATAAGTAAATAATTATTTCTATAAATGAAATATTTTCGATAATGAATAAGGAAATACTTATGTAATTGGACGTGATAGTTTCTCTTCGGTATTTATATGATTTTGCTAAATACTGTCGGCCCCGCTGAAACGAATACTGTCGGTGCCAAGAAATATTATTCGATTAAACGAGGTATTTGTTAAAGCGGGGGTCTTTAACATTGCGTCTATAGTATGGGGAATATTTAGTTCCGGGATATTTTATTTATAATGTATTCGTTTATCCGTTACCCGATTAAGCAGGGCAGACGGAATTACTGAAAAAAAAAAAATCTTTTCATAAATTAAATAGTGTCATAAATTATTGCAGTTAGTAAGTTCTACAGATAGTTAATTTTTGTAAAAAAAATAGCATAAGCAGGTTTGTTTAGCATGAAATTCTAAAATATTTCATTTGAAATTTCAAGCTTATTAAAGTTAAGTATTTTTTTGTACGCAAGGGGATGAAAATTAGTTCGAACAAAAAACTTTGCTTTTCAATTTGTAATTATTCGTAATTTTAGTGCCATCTAATAAGTAGACAATATAAAATCTTCAGAAAATAATATCCACTAACATAAGTGGAATCTTTACGCCCTACCTCTCTAACACTGTAATTTAATATTTTGTCTCCGAAATTTGAATTACGTTAAATTATTGCATCATCCTCTTATTTTTTCCTACTTTCAGTGCATTGAGATGATGGATTATTGGTTAATTAAAATTTTAACCTAACTTTCAAACTTGTTATGAGAAATAAGTCAACAAAATCATGAAGTTTAGTTGTACTTAATCTAGTCTTTTTAAAATTAAAACAAAATTGTTATGATAATCTATTAATAAGTGTTTTTGTGTTATCTTTCAATAAGTCATTAAAATGCACCGAAGTGTTTTTGGACTTAAAGATATTTTGTGTGTAAATAAAGTGATCACTCTGGCTTGAACCCAAATGTTTTAAGTGTTTTTGTTTGTAAAAAGGTATATTGAGCTGCTTGTGTAAAGAAGAATACAAATGTCTATATTTTTCTTTTGTCTCAAATGAAAAAAAAAAAAAAAAAAAAAAAACAAGAAAATGTACAGAAAGGAATTCTATTATGTCAGAAGAAATTAAGTGCTGTACATTTTGTAAACTAGTTTTTCTAATTCATTGCTCTGTTTTTAATGGGCATTATTTTGTACTTTGATAGTCCACTGGTTGTACAGTGGACCATAGTGTATTAACAATATTAGAATTATAACTTTTGATTTCTATCTTGAGTGTTGTTTCAACCGCTTTGGATTCTTCATTCTTCTATTTTAATAAAAATGTAAATTTTATTGATCTTGTGCTTTTATAATGACTCATACTTTTTTACGTCTCAAAATTACGTTCAAAAAAGCCACTCTACAAAACTCTTGGCGGTATCAATGTCGTTGTTTTAAACAAAATTAGAAATCAATGGTAAAAATTATATGGCGCATTCTAATGTCCTATTTTATGGTATGGCCACTAATTAAAGCCTGTAGAGCAGAAGGTATAATACAAAAAATGTGATAAAACACAAGACTCGCTAATTTTCCGAATATAGTTGATTGAGTTAATCTAGAGCTCTTTATTATTATTTTTTAAAATTTATTTATTAATTGTAACGACAATACAAGAATTTGAAAAGCAAAATTTTATTCAGGTTAATTTTTAAAAAATAATCAAAGAAAAAGAAAAAAAGCAATATTAATTATAATTGCGAAAAGTATATATAATGTCAAGTTTATGGGAATCCTTAAAAACGATCTCTTTTCATTAACTAGTAAAAAAACAACAGCATTTCAGTTCATAAATATATTTGTTCCATTTCAGTTTCCTTATTTTAAAAACTTTTTTTTTTAATAACAGTGATTTTTTTTTTTTTTTTTTTGTCGTGTAATTGTTTTTACTTCTTTAGGATTTCAAATGTTTCAACGTATTGTAATCTAGGTTCCATTAAAATAATAATAATAAACGTTAAACAGCATTTTTTAGCGATCTAAAAAAAAACAGGAAATTTAAACAACCGGGAGTGCGATGATATTGAGTGTTCTGCATAAGTGATATTCTAACTGAATGAAAGTGAATATACTTCTAATTACAATACCATCATCTTCCTAAATTTTTGGAGCAATATTTAAGTGAATGTTGATGATTTTAATTCTGTACAAAAACTACGCATACAAAATTATTCATTGAGAAGATATAAAGATTCAGTATTTCTGCGCTAAGAATTTACTGAGATTCGCAGTCCTGCATTTTTAAATTGCCTTGGAACTCACGAAATGTAACAAACAAACAAAAAAAAAAAAAAATAAATAAATAAAAAAAAAAAATGCATAACTAGTTAAAGCTGAAAGGAAAGCAGATTTGAATAACCCCCCCCCCCTCCCCGCAAAATTTGTAAGTGTGCCCCCCGCCCACTGAAACTGTTAATTTTTTTTTTTTTTTTTTTTTTTCTCGTGCAACTCATAGTGTTATTTTCCAGGGTTGTACGTTTCAAACCTCGTGTGAAATACCCCGCCGCGATTCTATGTACGCCACTGTTCCGAAGCAGTTATTTATTAAGATAAAGCTGCAAATTTATAGAATCAGTTTTAAGTATTCTTTTTAAATAAGGAAATTTAAGCATTTTCTTGGAAATGCAACAATTTAACATCCTTTCTGTGCGAGTCAGTACTTGATTAATCATGAAAGTAAATAAAAAATGGATATTTCATTTCTTTAAGAAGTAGCAATAAATCATGTCGTTTTATTAAAAAAAATAAAATAAACGACTATTTTTTTTTTAGTTCATAGCGAAACTCATTTAAGTACAGTTAACCATAACTAACTAAACATTTAAAGCAGAGTATTTTAGCAGATTCAAGAAATAAAAACTTTTGATTCATTTCCAGAAATTTTTACGTTAGAAGTAGAAAAAAGTTAATAAATCACCAGAAAGAAAAGTGAGGAAAGTGAACCGGAAATGTTTGAATAAAAAATAACGCCAAGAATTGATAAGTATTTTAAGGACGTTGCAAAACACGAATGTTAAGTAAGATAAAATTGAAAATGCATTAAGGGAACGGGAGCAAATTGGTAGAAGGAAATACATTAGTAGAGGTATCAGATGATTTATCCATTATTTACCGATTTAAGTTCTAAGATGTATAGAGAAAACGAAGCTAAGAAGTATAATGCAATACATTTTCGTTTGGGAGGAACAACTCTAAAGACTTCCGTAAAAAAACAAATTCAGGAAACACACATTAACTTCGATTTCTCGTACTTAATTATCGAGCTCATCATATTAACAGTTATGAAGAATATGGTATTAGTGATTCAGAGAGCTTTTAAGAATTTCATAATAAGAGCCTTTTTTTACAAGGGAAATGAAATGGACCCACTTACTAACGGTAAAAACGATGTCATAAGCTCGAGATGCGTATAGAGTTAGAAGTTAAATTTTTCATTAGTTGCGATTTTTTAATTAGATTTCTTAATCGCTTCCCTTACACATTTTTTTGAAAAAAATGCGAAAAAAAAAAATCATTTATTTTTATTTTATTATTAAATACAAGGAAAGGAAACAAAAACAAAATATGTAGGTTTTAAGTTGAATTTTTAATATTTTACAGGTGTAAAATCATTGAGTTTCATCCGAGTTTTCTCGGGATAATAATTAACTGCAACTCATACCAGCCCGAGATAACTCGGGTTAATCAGGCAAGCGGTTAAAAACCCTATCAAATATACAATGAAAACTAGGTCTATTGAATTCGTTTTAATTCTAGTACACATGCATCAAAACATTATGTTCTAGCTGAGGGTATTTTTTTTTATCGAGCATGGAATATGATGTTATCGAAAAATAATTTCATTAATTTAAAATCTAATGTATCAAAACCTAATGATTGAACCTGCAATGGATAATATAGTTATGTGGATAAAGTGAAATCGCGATGCAAAATGAAATAGTAAAATATCTTACACAGTTGCAGCTTCTATCTAGCAATATTTCATCTATGTTCTTAAAAAAAAAAAAGTTGATTCCAGTCAAAAAATAAATTGCTACAAAAATCAAGATACATAATAATGTAAGTCATTCTCTAAATTTAGCTCACATGTTGGAATATTTTGTGATTTATCAAAAATAATTTTTTTTAATAAAGTGCGAGTTTTCATTCTTAACATTTTAAGCATTAATTGAGATCTTTGATGTCCAGTACAATACTTATTTAGTTAATGTAACAATGCTTTAATTTTAAGCGTTTAAAACAAATTGTCAGATTCTCGTCGGGTAAAGGGAATGGGGCAAAGTGAAGTAGCTCATTTCGTGCACTTATTTATTCACTAATTAATTACCGTAAAATGGGGTTAATCGGAACACTTTTCAGCTTTGATTGCAAAAAAAGCAGTTAAAAGATTTTTTTTTAATTTGATTTTCTGGGTAAAAACTTCGGTCTTGCTTTACTTTTGATATTCCAAGCAAAGACAAAGCATTTTGAGCAGTTATTATTAAAATATATTGGAAATTATGGGTGTTCCGAATCACCCCGCTGATAGGGGTCAATCGGAACACATGTTAAAATTTTTATTTCTTTTCCATTTAACCTGCAATAGGTCTCACAAACATGAGTAATGTTGATGGGGGAGAATAAGAACAGATAATTACTGTCAAATAAAAGTATAATTTCAATGCCAGTAAACGTTTATAATTTGTCAAAAATCAAAATAATTTTGAACTTATGAAAAATTAAAATTAATTTTAAGAAATGCTTTTTAATTGAAATACAAAGCTTTAACATAAACTGAAGTCACTCATATCGTCCACAAATATGTACTTGTCCTTAAAACTAGCAATTGTGACTTGGCTTAAGTTTTTTCATAGCATCTTCTGGGATGAACTCTGCCTTTTCTTTAGTTTCTTGAAATCTCTGGATTTTGGAGATTGTCCTGAAATATTTTAACGCTTATTCATGACTGTCTGTGTACTGGTCTTTTGCTATATAACGTCTATATGACTTTTCCCCGCGTATTTTAAGTAAAAAGAAGTCTCCTGGAGAAAAAATCTTTTGAAATCTGCTACTTTTTGTCATTCTAAGATCTAGTTGCTTACGAGAAGGGACAAACAGTAATAAATCCTTGTCCTTGCCTTGATTAGAAGAATTTGGGTCAAAATCTTGATTTTTCAAACAGTTTCCTTCAAATAAGTTTTAATTGGAACAACAGAACAAAGTGTTCCGATTCACCCCGCATTTTTTTTTCCTATAGCATTTTTCAGAATTATTCCTTTTTATGACACAATTTATAAAAAATGTAAATTCTAATGTGGTATTCTGTTGTTCAGATACATGCATAATTGAAACATACCAGTCTTAGGTTTAAAATATAAGAAGGTTTGTTCTTGTATATGAAGTTTTGCAGTCTATGAAAATGTGATGTTTTCTAGCATTCCATATGCAGCAATTCTTAGAAGCCAGTAGCGTTTCCAGATTGACAAAAGTATTTTTTTCCTACTTTCTATGATCTTGCCTTTCTAAAAAAAAAAATTAATGGCGAAAAATACCCAATAGTATATTTATGAAGAATTTCTTTGTACGGTCGGAAAGTTTTGTTCCGATTGACTCCGCTGTTCCTATACACCCCATTTTACGGTACTTCATTGATTCATTTACATTCCTTTATTCATTAATTCATTTCTGTATGCATTCATTCACTTATTTTCTTGTTTATTCATTCTTTCATTTACTCATTTATTTTTCCTCGTGTATGTATTAATTATTCATTTATTCGTTTATTATTTCATTATTTTTTATCTATTAATTCATTCTTGTATTTACTCATTCATTTGGTCAAACACATTTTTAAGAATCAATTTCATTAGAAAAATATTGCTTTTTTTTTTCTTTGTCCCATAGAAAAAAAGGCTACCTTTTGCTGATGGTACAAATTTACCGTCAAAATTTCAAAATCATGTTTGAATGCAATTTTGTCATAAAATACAATTGTTATTTGTGTATTTCCTGAAGTTTTTAAAACAAATTTTCTATTTGTTCATTTTGAAAAAGGTGTGTTATCTTAAAACTATTTCACTTTGCCCCAGATTCCCTTACTGACTAATAATGAAAATTGGTTTTCTCTTTTTTCGATTTATTTCACCTTGTTTTCTTTTTCTCCAAAGTTGTTTTTTCACTAACCCATGGACCGTATCTGCGAAGGCTCGATGGTAATTATCCAGCTTCCCTCAAACTTATATAACAAGTTTTAGTTTAGAAAAGAAAGATATAAAGCAAGAAATGGGGTATTTGTACAATGTAATGTCAGCTTTATGTTGATAAATTCTAATATTGATTGCTCCAGAGTAGGGTTTCTCAACGGGGGCCTTATGGTCCCCTTGGGAGCCATAGGAACAATTTTCAAAATAGGGGAGCAATGAGTCTTGCGAAGGGGGCTGCAGCTGAACTGTTTTAAACTGGTAAAGTCTTTTAGAATAGGAGAATTATTTCACATAAATTCGACCAAATATGCAACACACATATATACAGGGCGTTTCAAACAAATGTATACACACTTTGAACTCCCATAGAAAATTTATTTACCGTTCTACAAAGTTAAATTTCAGGAAAATAGAAAGCTGAAAGTCCAATGTAAATGAAACATAAATAACAAACGTTAATACTGTTCAAATTGGTGACCTGCAGCATCAATACAATTCTGAGTACGAGTCACCACTGATTCTGTACATCGTATCAAAACGTCCAATGAGATTTCTCTACACACTGCTTGAATCTCATTCCAAAGAATGTCTAGGTTACGTGGTTTACGTTTGTACACCTCATCTTTTACTGTGCCCCACAAGAAGAAAACTTCCAGTACCACTTAATAACCTGCTTACGTTCTTCAAAACTCAAACGTACGTTCCCCATGTTGATATTACAAATTCCAACTGATAATATAACATAGAGGGACGATTATGCTGGCACCTGGCGAAGAAATATAACATTAGCCTTGTAGAGCGGGAAAACTACAATAGTTTAAAGTGTGTATACATTTTTTTGAAGCACCCTGTATATAAATGCGAGGGAAAAGAAACAAAACCATAACAAACACAAAGCACAGAATGCTCATTGAGTCTTCTCCCTCTCGCTCTCTCAAACAATAATTATTTTGAATATGTTTTGAATTACATTGATAAACATGTGATTCAAGATTTGTAGGACACACTAAATCGCAAAAAGCGACTCGTAGTTGGTCCTTAAAGTTCGACTTTTCAATTGTTATTTCTGAAAGCTTATACGATTTGTTTTTGTGGAGAAACAACAAAATAAGTGATTTAATAAAAACTGCTTGGTTGAGAAAAAAATTCAACTATCATTTCTTTTCCCTCGTTACTATATTACAGTATTATAAAAAGTTTTTAAATTTTAAAATTATGTGAGGTATTACTTTTTGGGCAATTTTCTCTTGTAAGAACTTCTGAGAACAAAGATAAAATAAGAACATGAACAAAGCCCCTATTGAGTAATTGAGTTTTATCTTGTCAAACTCTATCCATAAATAACTCGCGTTTTTATAGGTATCTTCACACATTACTTTATTTTATTTGGGGGAAAAAATGGGGTCTGATATAAAACCTTGAATTGTCCTTGCCAAAGCTTCTATTATGAGTTTTCCAAACCGATTATCCATTTGTTTCTGTTATTTCTCGTCCTTATTGGTGATTCAGAAATCGTCGGTTCCAACATTTCAGAGAACTCCAGTTCTCATTGGTAATCATTACAAATTTTTCCTCGTTCCCGGACATTGTAGATTCTTGTCGGTCATTTCGTAAATAGATGTTCAAATGAGTTGAAACCCCATGTATTTATGATGAGTTCTTGATGATTTTCTAATGAAAAAAACATAGGAAATGACTTGAAAAATCTACGCCAGTAATTCTGTAGCTGCCGGCCACCTTGTCTAGTGATCAGAGCAGTCTGCCACGGATGGTGTGGCCCCGGGTTCGAGTCCCGGCTTGGGCATGGATGTGACATATACAAACTAAGATATACAAATTTTCAGCTTCCAATATCCAAATCCTAAGTATCTAGGATCCCTAAAAAAAAGGCTTCAAAATGGCAAGTCTACTTCGTGAAACGAATTGCTATGTTTAGATTAGACTTATGTTACAAAAAATTTATAACACTCTAGGTCTGAAACGTTAAGAGCTTAAAATGCATTTAGTTTTTAATACGGTCAAGCATTTTTGTGAATGTGAGCTCGTTGCACGCATGCTACCTGTTGAGAAAGAGTGGTGGAAATTTTTCATCCTAGATTTTAAGGAGACGTAAAATCTAAACAAAAATAATGCAAAAGTTCGTACTTCATAATTTTTTTATCAAAGTACTTGTTTTGAACGGGTTACAGTTGCAGAGCTTAAATAATGATTATGTAAAATATTTTGTCACTCAAAGTGGTGATTAAAATCCTTCACGGGAAAAATAGCCGTTTTTCAACTCGTTATAAATGAAATTTCAAGTCTTCTTTTCGTCAGTGCCATTATAAAGAACAGATTTTTCTATCAAAACAGGTTTCCTTTTGATTGTTTTCCTTTCATGCATAGTTTTTGTTGTTTTGCAATAAAATATGCATTGAATGTATATAATTTTAAAAATTATATACTGTTTTCAAATACTGGATTTGCGTTGCACTTAAAGTGCAACGTAAATCCGTATAAAAAATAATGAAAACGTAAAATGTAACTTTAAAAACAACTGAATCAAAAATATTTGCACCAAAAACGTGATGTTTTAAAATAAAGTCTGGCGATTTAACGAGAAAAGGATTAGTTTTGTTCGAATCAAATGACAAGAGCGGATCTTGTCTTTTGCTTGGGAGAAAATGGACTTTTTGGGAGGTCACAGTGACCTTCGAGAATTCAGGTAAATGTGGTGAAATTACCTGCGAGTATTCTTGGGAAAATTGGAACTTTTTGAGAGGTCACAAAAGCTCCCGTGACCTAAAATTGGGATACCTCTGTTAAACCTCCCCCCCCCTAACGTGAGTCCCGGCTATGACAATGAATAAAAATGAAATTTTCAAAAATGGACTCAATATTTCAACCTCTGTTTAGGTTTTTCTCTCTTCACGTTTGGGTAAAAAAAATAAATAATAAAAAAAACAGGAGTCGGAGTCGGGAGTCGGAAGTTTTAAAATCCCGGAGTCGGAGTCGGAGTCGACCATTTTTCCTCCGACTCCGCAGCACTGGTATTAACCAATGGTATAATGCAGATTAGGATTGTTGCCGCTTGTCCTTGAACAAGTTAAGCCTCGTGGGTTCCTTGGGGTCATATGTGACCCCAATGCAAATTCTGTTTAATATATCTTGTTAATCAACCATTTGTTTTTAATGGCATTTTATGACTTTTATTCTTCTAGTTTTCTATTCAAAATAATGATATTATTGTGTTTTATTTTTTCGGAATTGCAGTTTTTGCACACAAGACGCCTGAGGTCACTTCCCCAGAATGCCAAAAAAAGAGGACGTTGCAACTTTTGTCCAAGAACACAGACAGAAAATGCATCGAAAAATGTCAAAAGTGTTTGAAATTCACTTGCAAAAAATCATGTTTTTTCAGGTCTGTAACAGTTGTAAATAAATCTACAGTTATTGTAAGTTTTGCTCTAAAATTTTAATTTTTAATGCAGAAACTAAATTTTAGTTTGATTGTGTCTTTTTATTTTTATTTTTTTAGCATTAAAAAGTGTGTGAACTTAAATAGTGCATGTAACATTCAATAATCATAATAAATTAATTAAAAGGAAGCATTGGGATCGTTTATGACCCCAAGGGTCTTGAGTGTAACTGAAATGGGAGGGACCCACGAGGGTTAAAACATGTTGAAAAAAGAGAAGCCTTTAGGAAGCGTCGTTGTTTGTTTACAACATTTGTGTGTGTAAATTTGTACTGAAAACATGAGCCAAGCTCCCGGTCTATAATAGGTGCACATTGTGGAAGTCTTTGAAAAAAGAATTGTGAAGCATTGTGAAAAAAGCGAAGAAAACTGAACTAGCTTTTAAAAAAGTACTAAGCCTCAAAGTTAATATTTTTTCTGTCGGGTTTTTGCTTACAATTGTGTATAAATTTAAATAAAGGCAATTATTTCACTTATTATCTATAAGAAAAAAAGCCTTTGTAAAAGAGAAAAGAAAAACGGAATGTATAAAAACATATGAGCATACTCTTATATTGCGAGCCTTTAAAGTAAAATTAGGCATTTTCTCAACAAAGAGTTTAAATTACAAAATTTAATCATTAATATTATTATAAGTATTCAGAAAATTTTAAAATCGGTACCAGATAAAAATGTGAGTACCAGTCAAAGTTTTCCGCTGACAGCTGTTGAGAATATTTGCTAAAGTGCAGCTTTTCAAGACACAAAAGTTCACCCCCCTCTCTTTTGGTGTAGGACTTAGATATGTTCCTCATGACTGTGAGAAAGCCATGTTTGTTACAAATACTTACTTATGCGCTGAAAATATTCTTCAAAATATTTTCAGCGTTATTTGTTTTTATTTAAAAGTTATGATGAATACACCGACAGTCAGGTCTACTTATATCCCACCGGAAGACAGTTTTACATGATGCAAAAGAGCGATGATGTAGAACCAATCGCTAGCAATACTGCAATTTACGGTGTGAGGTACACAAGCACATAATACTCTATAATGGCTTTCATTTTCAGTGATTCCTCAGGAAGCTGTTGAAGCGAATACTGTCCGAAGTGGAAACCTCGACTACAAATGACATGTTGGCTTTGAACCGTGACATAGTTCTTTTTTTTTTTTGTAGAAGTGTATCGATTTTTACTGTAAATGGGGGAAAACAAATCGAGACAACAAAGGAAAAAACAGCAGGACAATTTCTTTTTAACAGACGTGCCAATTGCTGTACAAAGCACTCAACAAAAAGCCTAAATATGTTAGACACTTTTTTCATTGCATGAGAACTTAAAGAAGAACACGGACTCTACATCTATAGCGGCCCCAACTATAGGCCCTAATCACCCAACATGACCGTAATTTCTAATATGGATAACCCTTTTTTTGCATACATGCATCCGGCATCTACGGAGAATGTCGAAACTAGTTGTCTGATAGTTTGACTTTATGCTCTGACCAAGGCAAGATTTAGGTTTGACGGGTCCCTAAGATGTTTCAGACATGGCTCCCCTCTTTTGTACTTCAGGCAACTTTATGTCGGTGGCAAAACAGGTCATTTCTTAAGTTTACTATTTTTTTAAATTTACTATGTGTATCTTTTCACTGATACTACTGCTGAATATTGCACCTAACAAGCGATATTTAGCTTTATTTTGATTTTAAAAAGAGTATTAGATTCTTTTATTTTTTAAAAGTCAACATGGGAAAAAGAAATAATTTAACGCGCTATGCATTTATTAATTTTGTGTACATGAAACAAACGGACAAAAAAATTAAATGTATCAAATAAAGTTTTTTTTTACGCGCGGGGGGGGGGGGGGCGAAATTAGTAAATATCCAGGAGGGGGTCCGCGGAGGTCTGGATTTTGGGAACCACTGCTTTAGAGGGAAACATGCTGGATAACTTAGATTAAAATATTAAAAAAAAATATGAAGAGTTTTTATTTGTCTGAAAATAATACGAACCATACCTTTGGGCGAGACGTAAATTTGTCTCCCAAAAATGAGTGTTTGATGGATCAAATTCATTAAACAAACCGAGGGTGTTCGCTAATACAAACCAGAAGGTACATGATATACAGGGTGTCCACTCCAATCGTGGACCAATAGCTAATTTCTAAACCGTTAGAGATAAGCATATAGTTTATTTAGGAAAAAATCTCCAAATTACGAAAGGAATTTTGGGTCTATTCAATGTTTTTCAAAAAATCAAATTTTGAAAGAGTTACGAAATTTAAATTTTTATACAGCCCCCCAGTCCTATCAATCATATTTAGTAAAACATTCTTGACACTGTAACTTTTAAAACTAAAAAAAAATCACTCTTCTACCACAAAAATTGACCGAGTTATGACGTTTTGAAAAATCAAGATTTTGCATTATTTCATGACGTCATCGAGCGATGGCTTAAGGGACCGTATGCGAAATAAATCAAAAGCTTGATTTTTCAAAACGTCATAACTCGGTCAATTTTTGTGGTAGAAGAGTGATTTTTTTTTTTAGTTTTAAACGTTACAGTGTCAAGAATGTTTTACTAAATATGATTGATAGGACTGGGGGGCTGTATAAAAATTTAAATTTCGTAACTCTTTCAAAATTTGATTTTTTGAAAAACATTGAATAGACTCAAAATTCCTTTCGCAATTTGGAGATTTTTTTCTAAATAAACTATATGCTTATCTCTAACGGTTTAGAAATTAGCTATTGGTCCACGATTGGAGTGGACACCCTGTATATTGCCCAGTTCAGAACTGTTATTAATAATGTGAAGAAAGGAATTTTAAATTTATTTGTCTATAGGTTTTTGTGACATTAGTTTCACCTTTTCCCTTCTTCTTATGTAGCAACTGTTTTCCACTCGAGCAGTTTGGATAAATAATGTATCAATTTACTAAGAAGCAGAAGAAATATATTTATTTGTTTTAGCCATTATGGAACTGTAGCTCTTTTTTAATGTTCGAAAATAACATTTTACAACGGCACTAATCAGTGGCGTACTCAGGGGGCTAGGCTGATAGGGCTGCAGCCCCCTCCGAAATTTTCCAAACAAATTTTAAAAAATTAAGCTGAAATAGTTCATTTATTTTTATTTATTTGTTTATTTATTTCTCCTTTCTTGCTGCAATCAAGACATGAGATTTTCTTTAAAAATAAAATTAAGTATGGGGCAAAATTAAAAGAAAGGGGAAAAAAGTAAATTCTTTCTTCTTTTCTTTTCTTTTAATCACTCCATTTTACTGTATGCGACGTGAATGGTTATCTTACAATTCAATTTTGTTGACATTTGTTTCAAATATGTTTCAGAAACACCGATTAATGCTTGTTCATTCATCTATTAAATAAATTTCAACAAATGAGTGATTGTGATTGAAACTCAATATTAGGAACATAGTAAAATAAATTGCAAAATGAATATTATTAAAGCTCAAATTTGCAATTTCATCATTTTCTATTTTCATCAAAATGCTTTACTTCTTTACAATAATTATAATGATAAAAAATATTTTTCAATGATGTATTTTTGTCATCTGAAATTAACATTGATATCAGAAATTCGAAACATTTTTTTTTCTTAGCTACATTTTATAAGGTGCCCCGCCCCCTCCTCTCAGAGAGTCTCAGCTCAACACCCCCTAAAATGATTTGTCTCCGCTGGCACTAATTAATAGAAGATTAGCTTTTTTTCGCTTTGTTCAAACTTCTTATAGGATTACGTTTTTTTCTTCTTTTTTTTCCAATTTCTTTCTTTGTTTCTACTAATTTGGAGCTTTTCGGTTGAGTTTTTTCTCTTTGTGGTTCTCCCCTTACCTTTTTTTATCTGTATATTAAAAGCGACAATTATACTCCACAACTTTTTCCCCTTCTTTTTTTAAATTAGATGTCTCAGTTGTTTTCATTGTTAAAACCGCTTAATCCTGTTTGCAAGAAAATCAATTTAACGGCGAAAAACGACTAAAAGAAAGATCTTTTTTCTCCTATAAATATAACAAATACTAATAAAAGAAAATGTTACTTAGATTTTATTGGGTTAGTTCTCGGTTTGTATTTTAAAAAGAAGTTTCAAATGCAAATAATACAATTTGCTTTTTATTTGTCGGATGTTTTGAAAATGCGCTTGGATAACACGAGTACAGAGGCTTTTCCCAAGGCTTCTTTCTCAGAGCCTGCTCCAAATAATTTTACCGTTAAAGCTGTTATTTTTCTTCAAAACTTGAAACGAAAATTCAAAAAAAAAAAAAAAAAAGGTTATTTTGAAAATTGTTTAACTTGAAAAAATATCCTTGATGTTAACTGTTAAGCGGAGGAATCAACATTGTAGTGAACTCTCCAAAACCAATAGAATTAGTGAAGTCGGCACTCATGGTCTCTGACGGTATTATTATTCGCAGACACAATATTTTACGAACTTATCGGAACAAACCGGAAGAAGGCTCATAAACTTCCCTTGATGTTTGCAGGGTATGGGAACGGCTGTAAACAAGTGATAAAAATGCGATATTTTTAATGTCGCTCGCAGTCCTAATTGCCTTTTGAAGAGAAAGTGAAGTTTTTTTTTTTTTTTTTTGTTGTCATTTATCTTTTTTTCTCTTGGTCATTGGTCAATTTATGGAATACGAAAATACAAAGAATTTCAAAATCAATTACTGTAATCTTTGAACAGTTAGAAAACTGTTAATTTTTTTGAGATCTGTTTTTAATTACGCGTGTGAGTATGCAGAAATAGATACAGATCTGGACAAAAGAATAAACTTTAAAGTATAAAAAAGCTACGGAGTAACTTAAAAACTACGCAGCGAATAAGATATAAAGAAATACCTTCGCGAAGAAAGAAAGATGGAAACACGACAACATTATTTCGCAAAAAACTGCAAAGAAAAACATACACGTGTTTCGGGATTATAAGGAACCCATTTTTCATTTAAAAAGAAGCGAATTTGTGGAGGAAAATACATCCGGCATAGGCAGAAGGGGCTCCTTGTAGACCTAAAGTTTGTGTATGTGATTCTCTAATTTTGTGCGCAATAACTTTGCACTAAAGTCGAACCACAACAATTCGAACATGCTTAAAAGGTATTTCTACAAAAACGAATTACATTTCCAATTCTCTTCGTACTGTTAGTTGTACATTGTTTGTCGGATGAGACGAACTACGGCTAAGTCGAATTGGTTTTGAAGGTCCCTTAGAGTGCGTTTTTAACGAGTTTTGATTTTTTACACATATTTGATCCCATATCCAAATTTGCCATTTACGATATAAGGACCTAAGAGGGACCACGGGATAACCACTTGCAGAGGGACTCTTTTATTCGCATATGAGAATTTTTTTGAAAAGACATATCAGTTTTTTATCGTTTTTTTTTTTTTTGGAAAACATTCAGAAAACATTTGCTAAGTTTAAAGTTATTACATTGTTTTCTCTCATTGTGAAGCCTTTATATTGTTTTATCTAGCTTCTTTAGATGTTATTACCTTTGCAATCAAGGATGTTTTCTTCAAGGATGATTTCAATCAATGGTAGTAATTTTTTCCTTCTGTTAATTTCTATCTAAATTTCGAAACATTTACTCAGCCTAAAAGATATTCTAAGTTTGATTGCACTTTTTTTTAAATTCTCTGTCAGTTTTGAAAAAACAAAATACATTTTCAAGAGAAAGTAACCATTAGGTCCGTAAAAAAGTAAGTAAAAGTGGAAATGTATTTTGTCCGTGAAGAACGGAAAAACGAATTATAGAATTAGAATTATTAAATGTTATTCTATCGCGTTAAAAATATAGTTTGATGCCCTTCTTATCTTATTTAACGTTTCATTAGTCATTTTTATTCCACTAAAGTCTAGGTCGTGGTATTTTGCTTCTAATGGCTTCAAATGAGGAACGTTGCCAACACTAATCTTGCAGTAAAAATAAAATGTTTTAAATAATCACTTAAGATACGAACCTTCACCTTTTATGTCGCCCTTTTACGTTTACGGCAAATCATAACCTACAATAAAGTTGCCTTGTGAGTAAATTTTATAGCTCTGGAAGTAAAATTTTACTGCACGAAAGCATAAATTACTTGAGAATTAAAGCTCGCTTTGTGTGCTGAATTCAGTACAGTTAGGCCGTAAATGAAAAATACTTCAGTACTAGCAATTGATGCTTTTATCTTCCAAAATCTTTATGGGTCATTTCGTGGGGATGACTCTTTCTCTTTCTCTCTCTCTCTTTCCATCCCTTTTCATTTTTAACTTTCACTTGCTCTTTTCAGTGTTGTGTGTTATCTCGTTCTTTGTTCTTCATAATTAGTAATGACTTGCCACGGTTTTTTTTCTCCAAAAAACATGTTTAAGATCCCCGCTTAAAAAATACCCAGCTTCATAGAATGATGTATCTTGGAACATACAGTATTCTTTTAAGCTGGGCGACAGTAATTATAAACTCGAAATTTGCTGTTGTAACATTCTGAGAAGATTGTCAAAATTAAACATATTTCCCACGAGCGTTATATAAGAGTACTGCTATCATATGCACAGTGTAATTTTTTACGACCCGCAATCGACAGAATAATTTCAGTTTTAGTGGTATTAAAAAAATCAATACATAATAATAGAATTTTCATTAGAAATGAAAAAAAAATCTCAAACAAGTTTTTAAATTAAATACCCTTTATAACAACTATCTCCTAAGTACTTATATCTCGTTTTCACAAAGATCAAATGAAATTTAAATTGGTTTTACTATACAAAAACTTCTTCCCTCAGGGAATTCAGAGTAGCACAAAATCCTCCTTAAACGAACTAATTAACTCAAAATTGATAAATCTTTAAAAAGTTTCTCAAAAACTTCCATTCTGCCTTCACAATTAGCAAATCAAACACTTGACTTTCCTAAAAGCTTTTCCCGGTGGCAAAACTTAAAATTAATTTACAGCGTTTAGAAATGTGTATGCTAATTATGGAATTAGAAAAATGTGTCTTTTAAGATTTCTCTCGATATTTTAAACTTCTTAATGATTAATTTCAAACTTTTTCAGGATTCCTTTTCTCTCGTAATTACTTTTCTACGCATAAATCCATTTTTCAATATTTTCGTACAGATTACTGAACTCAAAACTCAGTGTTCTATTTTGAAATTATCTTACGAATCTTCACAGGATTTCGATTATTATTGACGCAGCTCTCAGAGTAATATTTAACTGTGTTTTAAGAAACGCTCATTCGTTGCAATAAACCTAGAAAAATAAAAAAAAAAAGGAAAAAAACGAGTAAAAGAGAAAGAAGCTCTTGGGAAGAACATAATTCGCATTACTCATTTCAAATTATTTGTTCAGCTTTCAAAATTTAATTAAGTGTCTCATATGCTTTTAATCTTCTCCCCTAATTATTTTTTAAAATTCATTATTTCGCGTTTATTAAGTGTTATATGCTTTTTATTTTTCCCCTAGACTGCAAAACATGAACTGCTGTTTTTACATTATAATACTGGCAGCCAAGGTTACAATTTAAAACTAAAATACACGGTAATAAACTGTAAAACTAGCAGTTTTACAGTTTACTACTGTAAAGTTAGCAATTTTACAGTTTATTGCCGTAAAATTTAGCTGTATTATACTGTAAAAACAACAGTATTATACTGGCAGCGTGGCAGCAGAGGTTCTAGTTTAAAGCTGTAAAATGTTAGGTAATAAACTGTTAAATTAGTAGTTTTACATTTTATTACTGTAAAATTAGAAATTAGTAATGTAAAAGTAGCAATTTTACAGTTTTTTTTTCTGTAAAATTAGCAATTTTTACAGTTTATTTCTATAAAATTAGCTCTATTATACTGTAAAAACAACAACCACTTTTTACAGTGTAATCATTCTTTTTTGAAATTCATTATTTCGCATTTATTTATTGGTTTATAGTTATTATTATCTTTTTTTTCATGAAAATAAACGTCAACTCTAGTCACTTTTCTCCGTAAATAAGCATAAATTGAATTTGAAAATATCTTGCTCCGCACAAAACAAGAAATAAAAACAACAGCAACAACAAGAATAATTATTTATTTATTTATTTAAGAAAATTATTCACGCAGCAGAGAAATTCAATCACAGTGGCAAATGATGAAAATACAACATGAAAATAACAATTTAAACAAATTATACATTTAAAAATTAATTTTTATTGAATATCTAGATTTAAAATCTGTACCTCAGAACCAGAACGACGAAGTCCAAAAGTGGAGATTTTCACTTTATTACTGCATTGTATGTAGAATCTTCATCGACCCATGCAGGGGTGCCCATCCCCTCCCCCAAGCTCAATGACGCAAATCCCCCCCCCCCCCAAAAAAAAAGATTTCACAACCCTCTCTTGCTTTTTATTTTTTATTTTTACCCGTATTTTTTATTTTATTTATTTTTTTTATAACTTATTTTTTTTATATATATTATTATTTTTTAAAAGCACTCATTATGCGCAGAATAGAATCGCTTTTTTTCTCTTCCAGACATTCCAAGCACACACACACGCAAAATAAATAACAAAAAAAAATAAAGGAATAAAAAAAATATAATTTAAATTAAAAAAAATAATTAATGAATAATTATTTTAAAATATCAGAAAATAATTTAAATAAAAAAAATAATTAATAAATAATTTAAATAAATAAATAAATTAGTTTTAAAAAATCACCCCCAAAAATTTTGATGGCGCAACTTGCGCCATAATCCCCCTCTGTGGGCACCCCTGGACCCATGAGGACGTCATCTACAAAAGAAATTCCTTTACAATTGTTTAGCAACATGAAAAGAGCTCAAAAATCCCATGATTTGCATGCACCCGTCAATCGTTTTCGCCCTCTCCTGAAAAGTGACGAAAATGGCCTTATGTTAGTCTGGTTCTGAGGTACAAAATGTATAAAATGACACATTAAAAATATCTAAATCGTTACAATGAGTGTTAAAAAGTTTGTAAAATTAAAAAAGACAAAAATCACCAGCGTAGTTAAATTTTGTGAAAATATTTTTTAAAGTGAGTGATTCCTATGAGTCCTATTTGGGACATCAAATTGGATGAAATTAAAATATCAGAGCAGACAATTAAATTATTAAAAACTTTATGAAAAAAAACAAGACAATAATAATGATAACAACAACAACAATAATACCAAGAATAATAATGAAGAATTAATCAACAAATAAGCAAACAATAAAGAGCTTAGAACTTCCCGACATATTAAATGCTCACATCCACAAGAAGATTCTGGTTAAAGTTATTCAATTCTAAGTTCTGTACTTTTGAAAAAAAAAAAGTATTTCATTCAGGTATTTTTTCAGCAAAACCGGTATTTTGACTAACGTAACAGCTTTATAAAAAAATAAAAATAAATAAAAAAATAAAAAAATGTTCATTTATTTTTCTTCCATAATATATTCCCAATGCTTTGTCAACCATAAATTATTCTTCATACTAAAGGTTTTTAATAAAAAGAGCTCAAAAATCAGCTGAAAATGTTACGTTAGGCACTATGGCATGACCCTCAAGAATAATCTCGAAAACCTGTGTTGCATGAAAAAATTGCTTTGGCTCAGACTTGGAAACAGTTTTTTGACTTAAAAAAAAAAATCCCTTTAATTACTACTATTATTCATTTTTGTTTTCGGAAACGAGTAAAAAGTTTATCCGACCACTCCACTAAAGACAGTAAATAATATATTAACATTTAGTAAAAATGAAATAAAAGAAAAACACAGCCGAATTTTTTAAAAAAAGTCATTTATGCCTTTTTTAAAAAAAGAAGATCTCATAAAATTAAATCGCCCAAATCCCCGCAAAAACAAGCCCCCCCCCCCTAGCTAAAAATATCAAGGAATATTTTCACGCATTGGAAAAAAAAAAAAAAAAACCTTGCTTTATCCCTATTTAAATTTGTATTAGAGCTAATATTTAGAAAAGTGCCAATTTGAGTCCCAAGTGAATTTTCACCAGTATTTCAATAACTAGTTAAAAAAATAATTTTCCCCAGAAAGAAGATAAGTTTTTCTTTCATTTCATCTAATAACATCAGAAAAAAAAATTTTTTTTTCATCAGAAAATATTGTGTTTATACATCAAAAATCAGATCGGTAACGTGTCCCAAGTAGCAAAGCTTAGCATGCAAACAGGTCATGCGCATTTCTAACTTCCCAAAAAAACGCACTTGCACAAAAAACGATTCTATTTTTACCCCTTTGTTAATATTTTACTTCATTTTTGTTTTAATCGATTTCTGATTTTCTAGCTGATGCGAAATAAGCGTGTCCCAAGTTCCGCCGTCAGAGTGGTAACAATAACTTCCGATCTATGTTTAGGCTCCCAAAATCATTTCCTGCACCTATACCACGTGATACTGAGTACCTTGTGGAAAGTTTTATCGAATTGTAATTAAAAATTTGCATTTCTGCATCTAAAATTGTAGGTAAGATTTTTCAAGTGATTTTATAAAATGTGTGTCATTTGAGTCATCAGATCGGTAACACGCTCTAAAATGCGCAGTTTTTATTATTTTAAAAATTATTTTATATATAAGTATAGTCCTTTGTTACAAGTGAAAAAACCACGTGTTTGATTTTGGTTTAGTGCGATCGACTCGGAAATAAAAAAAAAACTTT
>JAXGGA010017795.1:0-23466 GCA_038373865.1 Uloborus plumipes | reverse complement strand
CAAGTGTTATTTTATATTGTTCTGGAATTATCAATAAATATATGGTATATATATGAAGCTTCTGGTTAATTTTTTTCCATGATAAGGACATCAAATATACTTTTTCGTATTCAGTAAATATCGATTGAAGTTATGTCTTAACGTTTTGATATATCGTTACATTTAACTGCATAATCAATGAGTAGATTATAACTTAATTTACATTTTACTAAATAGCTGCCTTAATAGATTCTTTTCCAAGAGAATGATATATTTCATTACTGAAAATTGAGAAGAAAATATACCAATCTCATTTCATAGGTTAGAAACTAAAGCAGGTTTTCCTGATGAAAGTCATCCCATTTAAAATACAACAAGAAGTTCTGTCAAGAGCTAAACGAGCCTACTTTCCCGTACATCGACATCGGCATTCTAGCATCTGATCAATATTCTTTTAATTATATGAGACTGCAAGTTATGTCAAACGTACCTATTTAGCACATAAAGCTGATCTCTAAAAACCAAATATGCAGGTCTCATCTGATAAACTAGGCATGTAAAAAGTAAACAAAAAATGAAGTTGTTGCATCTTTTAAACAATGCAGCTTTTATAATTCTTCCGTAGAAAAATTCTTTAATTGGTTTGAAGAAAAGAATTGAAAATAGGAAGCAGATAAAACCACATTTTATCAAACCAAAAAAAAAAAAAAAAAACTCATTTCGAAAAAAATGTCTCGAATT
The DNA here is from genome assembly GCA_038373865.1 of Uloborus plumipes. Lineage (NCBI taxonomy): Eukaryota > Metazoa > Arthropoda > Arachnida > Araneae > Uloboridae > Uloborus > Uloborus plumipes. The sequence goes on along the minus strand of JAXGGA010017795.1, from coordinate 22,746 downwards.
TCATTTTTAATTCGTTGCCAATAATTAAAAATAAATAAATGATAAAATAAATAATAAAATGCTGTCTTCAATGAGTAATTTTTGTCAGACAAAAAAAGCGTCTGCCAAGAAATAATAATAATAATAATAATAATAATAAAGTAAATTTAACAAATGAATAAACAAAGAAAAAATCGCCTGCTTCTTTTAAGTGGGTCATTTTATTCTGAGCCTGCATTTCCGTCATGTTTATGGAGTCGGAGTCAAGGAGTCGGAGTCAGAGTCCTTAATAATGCAGAATGTGTCAGCTATTTCAAGAATGGGACTGTAGTTGGATTAATGGTAGTTAGATACAGCATAGTGTTTTAAAACGTGACACCAAGATAATTATCTTCTCTCTGATTATTTAAAAGATATTATGACCTAATGTTGCATGACCGCCACGTTGGTTTTCAGTAAAACAGAAGAAATATCAGAAAAATGACTCAGATTACAGCATATAATAAATATTGCAACTCTGATTGATAAAAACAACCATGATTGTTAGTATGATTATTATTTCCTTTCTGCTGTTTCAAAATTTTAATTAAAAATAATGATTTACTTCTTCTGAAAGTAATTTTGCTTTTTTTTAAAAATTTGATCTCGAGTGTTCAAACAAAACATTCAAGAAATGAATTTAAAAAACAATCATCAAACATCATCAACATTTCATCAAATGAATTTAAAAAAACAATTTTCTGACTATTCTTCCAAAAGGTTCAGCTCATATACACAATATCTGTTACGAAATTTCTGAGAATCTACATCAGTTTAAATGTATCAAAACCCCGACAGAGTTTCTTAATAATCCATACTTTAAATTTAGGATTGGAATAGTTTGGTTATTTGTTGCCCAGGTAGTTTTTAATTTCAATTTATCTCTGGTAAATTTACCTCAAAAACGTCTTTTGATTTATGATAGCATTATTCTTCAAAATGTTCTTGGTAAACATTACGCTGTTCTTAAAAATGGAGATGATTTACGCATCATTCCTTTATGATGCTCTTGTAAGATCTTAAACGTTGCTATAGAGTATAAAAATTTCCTGTATAGGCGCGGTCTAAGACAGATACAAAATCCCAAGTACGCTTTTTTGAGTTAGAATGTATTCAACAATATCTTCCGGTTTATGGTAGTTGTTAGAATTTCGTAGATGTTTAGTATTTAGGATTATCTTTATGCATTTCTTTGCAGCGGCAAATTTAAAATGTGGCTCTCATATCTAAAGCCAGAAAGTGTTTACTAGGGAGCCACATAAATTGAGTAATGAGCTAATATTTAGAAAAGTGCCAATTTGAGTTCCAGGCGAATTTTCCCTAGTATTTCAATAACTAGTTAAAAAAATAATTTTTCCCTGAAATAAGATAAGGTTCTGCTGTCATTTCATCTAATAACATCAGAAAAAAAAAATTCTTCAGAAAATATTGTTTTTATACATCAAAAATCAGATCGGTAACGTGTCCCCAGTCGCAAAGCTTAGCATGCAAACAGGTCATGACACTTTCTAACTTCGCAAAAAAATGCACTTGCGCAAAAAACGATTCTATTTTGACCCCTTTGTTAATATTTTACTTCATTTTTGTTTTAATCGATTTCTGATTTTCCAGGGAATGCGAAATAAGCGTGTCCCAAGTTCCGCCGTCAGAGTGGTAACAATAACTTCCAATCTATGTTTAGGCCCCCAAAATCATTTCCTGCACCTATACCACGTGATACTGAGTACCTGGTGGGATGTTTTATCGAATCGTAATTAAAAATTTGCATTTCTGCATCTAAAATTGAAGGTAAGATTTTTTTAAAGTGATTTTATAAAATGTGTGTCATTTGAGTCATCAGATCGGTAACACGCTCTAAAATGCGCAGTTTTTATTATTTTAAAAATTATTTTATATATAAGTATAGTCCTTTATTACAAGTGAAAAAACCACGTGTTTGATTTTGGTTTAGTGCGATCGACTCGGAAATAAAAAAAAAACTATGTCAGTTTGTCAGATCGGTAACAGTCAGAGCGGTAACATTGAAAAACAGCGAATGTGTTACAGAACTAACTCACACGTTTCAGAATTATAAAAAGCAAAAATCATAGGTTTTAGCCATGTATATTGAATATTTTTGTTCTTAAAAAATGAAAAGCAATGAGTTTTAGTACAATTGCTTGATTTGTGGTTTGTATGACCTAACAATAGAAGTTAGTAAAATAAGAAAAATTGACACTGCAGAAATTAAGTTAATTAATTATTATTATTTTATTTATTTATTTATTTTTTCTTTTTTTTTTTTTGGTGCTTCAATTTCTCATAACTTCGCTAAATAACTAGATAATGACTAGCATGCTAAATTTGAATTTCTGATCAAGAAATTAAATTTCCTGCAACTAATTAAAGAAAAGCAAGCAGCAGAGTTGTGTGTTGAAAAAGTTGAAGTTGTGTGTTGTTTCAAAACAAAACAAATGTTTTATTAGCTTGGATTTGGTAATCTCATAATTTATTTTATCTAAAAACCTTATCGCTCATTTTTATTTCCAAGAAATGCTTTTTTATAATGAAATTTGATTTTATAGCCTAATATATATATTTTAATGTAATTATCTTGATTCTGTGTTGAAAATGCAAGGAAATGATATCATATTTAGAGATGTTAACGAATACTGAAAGCATAAACTCAAATATGTAGCTCATATTAACATCAGATCTGTAACATTCATCAGATCTGTAACGGCTTAAAAGTGAGTAATCTAAGGAGGGGGTAAATAACTTCCTTGACCTCCCCCCTTTTATTTTCTTGCATTTAGACCCAATTTAGACTTAAAATCCAATATTAGTTTTTTTCTGCAAAAATTTTTTTTTTTCAGAAAACTCCAACTTCAAATTGGCACTTTTCTAAATATTGGCTCTAATAATGAAAAAAATAATAATAAATAGGTCGAAAGGCATGGTGAAGTTTATTTTACTTATTTTTTTAAGCATACATTTTACCAAGTTTAAGGACATGGCTTAATGAAAGGTACTACGTGACGTTACCGTCTGTATCTAACAGAATTTCCATCTTCTAAGCTTGTGAAAAATGTTTTTATTTCTCACGGGAACACTAGGGTGGTCCTTAAAAGGCATGATTTTCAAAATTTCAATTTTTTTTCAGTCTCACCCCCCATTATGGTTCCTTTTAGGGAGAAAATGAACTGCAAAAAGTTTTAGCAAAATATATTTAAATTTAGAGGTAGCTCAATGAGCTTGAAGTTAAGTGTATTTGGCTAATAAGTCAAATAGAGCCTGAAAACAAAACAAAGTAATTTTTAAATCATTTAACTTTATATTGTTGTAAAAGATAGATATGAATTCAGAAAATGTATACATAATTGGTTTAAATACAATAAAAAGTAAGAACATTATTGTTTTGCCATAGATGATTTGGCGCTTAACAGTGTTTGTTCGTGACTTTCTCGATATTCACTTCTGTGATCCTCAACCATTAGCATGGTAATAGGAATTGAGAATTATCTTTTGTAAATAAGCCACTGAACTCTTGAATAATGCAAAACATTCAGCATTATCATTTATGACAGCCATGGATTTTACAATTTTTGAGCCTTGATGGAAATCTAGTCCGTCATTCCAATTAAGTAGATGGACTTTAAGGAACCCATCTAAAATTTCCATCTGTTTAAACTTAGTTGATCTTTTTGTCACAATATCCTCAAACTTTTTATCTTTGAACGTTTTAAAATTTATGCGAGTAGAACGCTTTGGAAGATTATTTTGACTCTTCTCATCTTAAGCACCTTTCACTATATGGCGTTTCGCAGAAAGAGGCACGTTATTGCCGAACATAGCTGATGCTATTTAATCTTCAAACCAAAGATGTTTCACGAAGTTTTGAGATACAGCTGTTGAAATATTGATATTTATGTGTGAATAATCTAAGAGTGTGTCTAGTAGTTGAAAGTCATTAAAGGGTGCATCAGATGCTACTGGAGCAATTAACCAAGCCTTAAGATATACTCTAGCAACATAATGAAAATTTCAAGTAAACCTTTCTTTTCTCTTGCTGTGAGCTTGAATTGCGATTTAAACATCCATACCTTTATGCTATATATGACTTTTTACATCCAGCGAGCGAGCATGATGAACGCCCCTGGTGCAAAAAACCTTACCTCCTATAGAGAAACGCCTCCAAAATATTATGACTAATTCAAAGATTTACTTACAATGCTTTTTTGGCTGAAAATTTTACAAATGCTCATAACAAAATGCAAGCATACTATCTCTAATATCAAGAACAAAATCTGTAACAACTTCATCATTTGTTCCAACTTGGAAGTTTTCTCTGTTATTAATTTCCATGATGATTGAAATCTTTTAAAAATTGAAACTTCAGAAACAGAGCTTGACCCCATGCAGACACCAAAACGGATCGAATGATTAGTTCCATAATGTGATGACGACATGTGCAATACAGAAGTTCTCTTTGAATTTTCTGCTCGAGAAGAGAAAAGGTACCTTTATTTTGACCTGTGTTTGAGCTTGTTGTATCAGCTCTCACTCTACTTGCAATGTTCCAGATCTGACAGCTTCTCCAGTTCCAGATAGTAGCTTGCCAGGCAAGTAGTTTAGAAATTTCGCTTCCTGAAACTAAAATAGGCATCAGGCAAGAGATCTACTTTTTCTTTGCCCGTTACCTAAGGCAAAAGTTTGCTATCGCAATGAACAGTTAAAGGAAATTGTACTCAAAATTCTTTCTTAAGTCTATGAGTTTGCTCAGATCTGTTCTCTTTTCTTAGCCTTCGAATGGAAGATCTATTGACAGAATTTTTTTCAATGTTGTGACCTAGGCTCTTTGCAGTTTCTGCAATAAGGTATACTGAATTGCGATCTGATTCCTTTGCATGATCTAGTGCAGAGGACAGTAGTGGTATGAGGACATTAAATCGTACTCTTTTAGAAGGTTTTGAGCATGAAAGATCTGCTTGTGATTTATATATTTTTTCAATGTCATCGATTCCATCTGTATCATCATCATTCGAAGATGGTGTTAACGCAACCGACACTTCACTCTATCCTCGCACTTTTTCTTTCTGTAATCTATTCTTCTATCCTTTTGCAAGGATCCTGTTTCCATAGTTACAATTTAATTTCTTCTTACTAGTCTCAAATTATAGTTCAAATATTATGCTTATTTTTATTTCAGAATATAGCACATTTCATCAAAACTAAGATTTATAGCTACCATTTTCCATGGAAGAAATCAATTACTATCAAGCAAAGAACTCAGAAGAAGTACGGGTACAATTAATACAGCTCATTGTGTTGCATAAGGTTGAGTCATACGCATTTTTGCACTTGATACTCTCGCTGTGGAGGAGATCAATCTCGTGAAGCTTTACCTTTACTTTTTAGTCTTTTACTTGAAATTTGAAAAAGCTATATTTTCTATTATAAATTAATAAACACACAAATTTAATACAAATAAATATGAACAGAATATATAAACTTGTAAATACATATAAATAAATAAATTGAAAAAACTTCAGAATTGCGTGAAAATTAACGTTTCAGTGAAAGTTCGGTGTCATTGAGCTACCTCTAAATATTGTTTAAATGAGCTAAAATTTTAGGTGATTCATTTTCTCCCCAAATGGAACCAGATTAAGGGGTGAGACCACAATATTTTTGACCTTCGAAAATAAGGACCACCCTAGGGAACACGTTTCAGTTTAGCAACTTTTCTTAAAATTTCGTCAAAGTTCAAGATCTTACTTTTTCATTACGAGGAAAAGAAGGCAAATAATTTATGGTTCCAAAACAAGTTTTGCAATGGTGCAAGACATTAGGAGAATTTTCTGATTTAGTCAATTATCTCCAGTACTACTGGACCAATTTTAATGAAACTTGGTATGTGCATAGATTAAAACAGTACAAAACAATAACCATTTTTAACATTTGAAATGCACGTGTATGATATAAATAACTCGCGTTGGAGTTGGACGGAATGAAACAGAGGTTGCAAAATAAAACTAAAAAATGGGAGTTAGTAGGGAATATGGTTCCCTCTAACAGCAACGCCTCCTAAATACTAAATGCCTGCAACTTCTTAATTTTTAGCACATAGCAAAAATTCGTCCTTGGTTCACGATACACTGCCATCTACCGCAGTTCTTTGAGAAAGAGAAATTAACGATTGGTTCATTTCTAAATTTAAATTAAAAAATCAACCAATCAAAAAATTTAATTCGAATATTGTTCGGATCCATCACCAATAGCTGCAAAATGCCCTTGGTTCACAAAGAACACTGCCATCTACTGGAGTTCTTCGAATAATTAACGATTGGTTCATTTCTGAATTTAAATTTAAAAAATAACCAATCAAAAAATAGCAACGGCATTATCGGATTGCCGCAAGGTGGCGTTTAAAGTAAAACCCATCTCGACGGTAGCGAAGCAAATGTACTAGGCATTTAGTATTTAGGAGGCGTTGCTAACAGACATACAGGCCTCGCAATGGGACTCCATACTTGAAATGAAGCAGCTTACGGATTCCTGGAACTTTTTTTTCCCTTCGTTCAACATCGCTGTTCTCAAACCATGGAGAAGCCTTTTACGAGCTACTATTGCCCTCAGAGAGCATCTCAGACATGCTCTACAGGGTTGGATCTAGAGAACTGCTTGGTCAATCCATCCCCTGAATATCCTCCCCTTACGGAAATTTGTCGGAAACAGCTTTATGTGGTCATGCTTTTTTCTCATTAAAATCAACTCAGGGCGAATAGCTACCCTGAAGAGAAGAACATATGTCTACGGCGTTCCTGTGACTTGCAGCTGGCACAGAGCCTTTCCCAAAGACGCGGCCATCCAATAAAATGCCTAACCAAACCATCAATCCTCCACCGCCACTATGGTTGATTTTGTGGATATTGGAGGGCAGGTACAGGGTTCCGGGTCAGCTTAAACAACGGTTCTCGCCCTACGTTCATACCAGATAGAAACAGGGAATCACTACATGCCCTCTAATATCAATAGTAGAGGTGGTGTTTTGCTGATTTGACTAGGCATCATATTGGATGGCCCCCTGTAGTTGGGAACATAACTGTAGTTCTACCCCGGTAGTTGTGTTCGTAAAAAAATTTCAAAATTTCTAAAAATTTGCACATTTTGAGATGTGCTGAGTCACTTTTGACCTTTTTTGTAAATGCCTAACCGTCTTAGTTACGTGACAGGTGTTTTGTGACCACTCTAGTACAAAAACAATTGATGAAATTAAACAGAATTTAGTACATATATGAGCAATTTAGAAAGGCGAAATATCTTGCCATAGGCATTTTTTCATTTTTTATTATTGTTTATATTTAACCCTCTAAAGAACAAATAAACACTTAACAGTGCCTAACTTTAGCAGTGCTAAATAATACCTATTTATGCGTAGGCTTAATATTTGTACTAAAATGTTATTTCTGCTTTCAATAATCTACCAAGACAGTAAAATAAATAAATAAACAAAATAAAGTGAAATGTATCTTCAAAACATATTTGTACAACGTTTCAAGTATTCTAATTTGAAATCAAATTTATTTCTTTTTTTCTGCTTGATGGCATACATTAATCGCGCAGTTAAAAAGGTTGTTCCCAGTATTTTGCGTCATGAGTTGCAGCCATCATAACTTTGTTCATAAAATAGGACTTTGTATGTGAAAATTTATAAGCTTCCTGATTAGGTGTAGTACACTCACCTAATAAGTGAAAGAAAAAATAGTACAGTAAGGACAGAGTTGTTTTTTTTTTAAGAGCGACGATGAACGTATCTTTGTCTTTTCTTTACTAAAGCTATTTTAATGAAAGGTAGCTAAAGCTATTTTAATGTAAATTTCTGACTAAGACTTCGTATTCAATATGATACGTCCAAAAAGTGAACTTTTACGCATTAGTTAGCTAAACGTTACGCAATTCACTTTACTTTATTCCTCAGAAACGTATTGGCTAAGTTTCTTTATTAATATTATATAGAGGTTTGTAGCTCGAAGTCTATAAGCCATTTCAGGTGCAAACAGCCAGTAAAAGTAACTTAATATCACATTACTCGATGATATATTTCTAAAAATAAATTTTGACCAGAAACCGCTGTTAAAATAACTTACAAAAATATTTGCTTATTTCGTCTTTGAGAAAAAGTTAAAACTGAAAGTGTGTTTAAGAGCTTTGCTTTTTCTTTCTTTTTACTCAAATGTAAATCTTGTTTAGTACACCTTTATAAAAAATTTAAAATTCCTGGGAAAATATTTCAATAGTAAATTTGACGATGGGCGAGCCTTTAAAAAAAAACGGTTTTTACAAAAGTGCGTTGGCAATTACTGAGGGAAAAAGGCCAGAAAAAGCATAGGATAATGCCACTCTTTTCAACGGCATTTTCTCTTTTAAATTGAATCTATTTCCTTCGTTTGAAACTTTTGAAAATCCCTTTATAGCAGTTTAGAGGGAAAAAATCGGAAGATTGAAAAACGAAATCGCGTTATATGGGCTGCATAAAGCAAAATAATCAAGAGAACCTGAAAAATAAAATGCATAATGCATGAACAGCTCTTTTTCATTTTTTGAACGTTTTACTTATTTCTTAAATATTTGTTGGAATTTACAACAAATACTATTTAATATGGATCATACGGTTAAAAGTTTTGAAAATACGAATCGAATATCCGTTTTCAGAAAGAATAATAATTTCTACGATATATTGATTTTGTGTGAAAAAAATTGATCCTTTTTTTTTGCGAGAGCATTCAATTGATATGCCGAATTGGGTTAGACTAAATAGAATTCTAACGTTTGTTCACTAATTTGTCGGTGAATTCTTTTGTTAATTTTGAGTGTTTGTAAAAGCAGAATTCAACATTATTTAAGCAAATAACAGTTTATTATTGAATTGAAAAACTTTAATATTAGTTGGAGATCGGGCACTAACTTCGGATTTGCGTCCAAACTCATAGATTTTTAAGAGTAACGAAAGTTGGCTTTTGTAATATTCGTATTCCGCATAAACATACTAGTTTCCAAATTCTCAAAAAAGAAAGCCGAATGCGTGTGGTTTTGAGAAGCTAGTACAGACGATTACTTAAAATATTAAATCTTGCCCCCCCCCCCCTCCTTGAAAGGTGCAAGGACTCCATATACGGGATAAAAATCTAAATTATTAACGCTTAAAATATCTGGAAACAAGAACTTGGTAAATGAAATGTTATTAATACACTTAACAAGGTATTTAAATAGGGGAAGACCGCCTATATTGGACCCCCTAAGAACAGGAGGCCTGTGTCGCTCAATGTGAAGCAAAACAGAAATGCAAAATAGAGCATCGTAAGCTAAATTTAATCAGGAATCGCCCTAGGAGATTATATTTTCGGAAAATATGAAAATTATTTTTTTTTAAATAATCTTATAAAAAGTTGCAAAAGTCCAATTTAGGAATATATGCGCCTAAATTGAACCATGCGCTTCCTAAATTGGACCGTACCAAGAAATCATAGAATAATTTATGTTTGAACTATACAGCTTTTTTCCAGGATTTGCAGTAGAATTTCTTTTGCTTCGGCCTCACTTAGGTAGTGTTGATAAACTCGCCATTGGTATTTCATACACTTAATCATGTTTTGCACTTCATATCTATGACAAACATTGCAATAGCAATTGTTTCGTACAGTTTCTTGCTTCTTCTTGTGTGATTTTTTCTGCTCTATGCCTCTTTTATACGGCGTTAGAACGATTGACCTTCCTTTTTGTTCCTGCTATTGCTTTAGGAAAAGGAGATATGTGAGTCGGCTTTACAAAATCATAGTTAGAGTTGGCAATCATGTTTTGATGATGACTATCCGCCGATTCTGCAGAACTTATACTAATCTAAGTCGTAGCTAGCTCTTGTACATGGTGTACAACTTACAAAGAACATGTAACCTATTCACTTTGAGTAGTTTCATCTGGAATACTTGACTCTAATTCTGCTGCAGCCAGGTCAGTGTCATTAAACACATGTCAATTAACAATCCAAACTCCTGTTCCATGGAATCAACTCACAGCATTTGCCATGGCCTTGATTGCGGTTTGCCCATAAGAGTTACCAAACAGTTCTCCAATGCGATATTAAATAATGGAACTCGCATCCATGTATCACATACTCCATTAAAATATGTAGACAGACTGAATAAAGACCACATCTACGTGCATGATGTGCTTAAAGAGAAAGCATTATCGTTAGCCAAGTTAATTGCATCAATGTTCTTTATGTAAGTGCTGTGCCTATCCATTAATAGAAGGACATTCTTTTTACATTGCTTATCTTAACAGTTTTGATGAAATGTTGCATCAATTGTGTGAATTATCGTTTGTGATTAAAACTTTTTTTTTTTGAACAAGTACCAGGGGGGACCAGGGAAGCTGCTCACCAGGGAAGCTGCTCACCAGGGAAGCTTGCAACAAATAACCAGTGTGTTTATACCACGTTCACCATTCATTACTGTTCCAACCTGATGGTTACTCTATACGTCAATATATTTTGGGGCTTTTGGACAGTGAAAATACCGGCTTCTTCTACATTGAACATTTTAGTAGCATATAAGTTGCTTTTCCTTTTAAAATCATCTCGAAAATATCGAAGAATTTCCTATTTTTCTCTCAGTAAACCAGCGTAAATTTTATTTCAGTTAATAACTATGTTTAACAACCTGAAACTGCAGCTTAATGAATGGAGAGGAAAAAAAACATGCATTTTGAGAAGTTGCAGTTTCTGCTTGATAAAAATGTGCTAGATAAAAAAGTTTAAATGAATATCGAGGATAAGTGTTAAAGTATGCTTAAAATAATTTTAACTACGCTATTAAATAAAAGGAGTTGCTTATTTTGTGTTACGATTAATAAAAAGTCTTCTTTAAAATCATTTCTTAAATTGGACCACCGGTCCAATATAGGAAAATTTTTTCGGTCCAATAAAGGAAAACACGCCATTTTTTATTCTTCAGCTCATTGCTCTGTCAAAAACTATCACAATCGCGCATGTAAATACATCGATGTAATCCTTATTAAACACAGATTGTAATACTGTAACAGCATTTTAGCGCAATTTACAAGTTTTTGAGTTATCCTTCTAGAAACAAGTCCGCGAAATAAGATTTCGCACGTTTTCAACACAAATCAAGCCGTAACTCACGCTAAACAATTCGAAGACTGGTGAAACTTCATACACATTGTTTTTATTCCTAAAACTTTATATTTCTACTGTTAAAGTGTAGCACAGATCTCTGTACTAGATTTTAAGCCCGAGGTCCAATTTAAGCAGTGGTCCAATATAAGCGGTCTTCCCCTACCTCCCAAAATCAAACTTAAGGAGCAGTTTTTACAAAACAATCTGCAGTTTTTCTTCCCTATATCTTTACGGACTCCCCGCTGGAGATCACATGAGGTCACTGTAACCTCCTCAAATGTAATTATTTTGTAAATTTGGAGACAATAAAGCAATATAGCACTTTTTAAAATTTTTTCACGCTTAACCTGTCACATTCTCATTAAATACAGGTATGAGATCATATTTGTATACGGTAAATTGAATTCCTCCCTTTCAAAAAAAATAAGTTTACAGGGCCACTGTATACCTTATGCCAGCGGCAACCTAAATTACCGAAAGATCCACCTTCCGAGTTTGGCTTGAACACAAATCGACACGGGAGGGGGGGGGGGTTGCATACTCTAAAGACATAAACGAATTATTGCATACACGGTAACGCTGACACTGCTGTTAACCAGCACCAAAATATTTTCGAACCCAAGTACATTGCTTATCTTAAAATTAATAAAATAAGGATTATAAGACATTCCAGTGACTATAAACAGTTGGAATATTTTTCAAATAACTTGATTTAGACACTTAACTTAAGTTTATTCCATAAATTACTGTTCAGTAATTCTACTCAGACGGAAAACAAGGTTCTATATATTGCAGCGATTGGCTCTAAATGAATTCGAGATCGACCAGTCGATCGCGATCGACGGGTTGCCTATGTTAATGTAACCACTTTCCACAATTGAGCTCGTTTTACAAAATATTATTGTTCGTATTTGTGACAATTTTTAATTCACTACATTGCCGCAGCCAAAACTCAAATTTCCAGTAAGAAATGTAAAATAAATCCGTGTTCATTTGTAACACTAAAGGGTTTTTCTTTTTTTGTAATCTAAGCAATGTATGTAATTTTTGCTTGCCTTTTTTCCCCCTTTTTCCTGCGATTTTCTAAAAAAAAAAAAACCCTCTACATTTTTAGAATTGGTTGCTTTCATTCTATGTAAATTAATAACTTGCCGTGACATACTAAGATCGATATAATTTTTGGACTTGGAGGCCATATGTTTGCCAAAAACAAGTCACAATACTGAGAGAGCAGAGTTGCTATTCCTCAGAGTAATTTGACCACTAGAATAAATGTCTATCCCTAGGTTCCGGGAGAAACAGAGCTGGAAATAAAATACCTAATGGTGAAGATCAAACATAATCATCGCTACCAGGTGTGAGATTTGACCTGAAACGAAGAGTAAGAAGAAAGAAAAGGAAGGAAAAAATAGTAGCACCTAAAACAAAACATTATACACATGTAATTAGATATATTTTGATGAATTTGGCTAATAATGAGGCGAAGTATTCGATTTAACAAGCATACAATCGAAAAATGCCAAACACATCTCCAAAATTGCTTTGTCAGAAAGGTTCTTGCAAACAATCCAAAAAATGAGCAATGAACATCAATTTATTAAGCGCTCAAACTCATGCTGTCTGTTCATTAGAACAAGTAGGTTGAAATTTATTAGACATACAAACTGCATGAGATTTTTGATTATCAAATAATCAATCACTCGCAAAGGATTACATTGTACAACTTATCTATGCATTGCTTAGATGTGATGCGCATGGGTTTGTAATTTATTTAGTTATCTTTTGGTAATTTTTGTGCTGCTGATACATCAAAAGTATTTTTTTTTTTTTTTGGAAATTACTTAATCTTCAGAAGATTACTTGATCTCTCAGATCAGATCAGGGTAGATATCTGACTATAGATAGAACGCTACATTATTTTCAGAAAAAAAATATTGCATAAGAAATTCGAGTTTTTCTAGGTCTAAGGGATCTTTAAAATAAACCAAGAGTTAAAGTAACAGGTAAGAAATTGTTAACTTTAACTTCGCCTTCTGAAATACGCATCTAAACATGGAACTACTGATTGTACCCTATTAACTAAATTTATACATATTTATCGACATAATGTAAAAGGAATACATATATACGTGTTACATATTGTAAAGGGGAAAAACAGGTTGGACGGCATTAATTTTTATTTTAATCAAATAGTTACACTAGCAAACCTTGAAAATGAAGAAATGCTTATAAACGCTTTATGTATTGGCGTTTTACTTAACATCAGAGCAATACATTAATTCCAATGCTAGTTTATGCATAATGTTTTAAATTATGAACAGAAAATTTAGTAAAGAATTGTATTTAAAATTTTAAAAGCAGCTAAAACAAGCACGCTTTCTAGTTGTTCTTACTGATACTGGCAGTTGCCGAAATATTTCTTCTTTAAATTCGTTTAGTTTCCAACATGTAATTAAACTTTAAAATTATTTTATCCTTTTTCATTTTTAATTTCAGTGATATTATTCATAATGATTAAGTCTTCATCTTAAGGAATATTTAAAAAACTTTTTACATTTAGTTAAGTTAAAAGGGTGAGAAATATGAATTCTCTAGAGACATAAATGAAATTCTCGATGCGAAATTTATAAGCATCTCGTTAGGCTTTATCATATAGAAACACTATTTCCGAATCAGGAACGTCTTTGATACATTTAACAGCCTATCTGAAAGGGATGAAAATACCTTCTGCACAAATAATACGCACCGAAACAAGATTTGGGTCTAATGATGCCGAAACTTTTCCCCTTATATCTATAGAGGAAAATTCTATTCCATCATTAAGTTGATGCGTAAAGGCAAGGTCTCTGATGCATTTCCGATACCGATGGTGATTTCGATCAATGAGCATTCTTTCATTTGCTATCGTTTGCCGTATCGTCTCTTACTGTCTCTCAGATGAACGTCTCAAATGTCAAATTAAAGTTATTCTTGTATTCTACTGCAGCACAATTACACGAAAGTTTTAAGTTGATTATAGTATTGAATGCAATCTTGTATTATAAAAGGGTTAAGAAAAGTTAGTTATAAAATAAATAAATATATAAATACATATATACACTGAAGTGACAAAAGTCATGGGATACCTCTTAATATCGTGTCGGCCCTCCTTTTGCCCGGCGAAGTGCAACAACTCGACGTGGCATGGACTCAACAAGTCGTTGGAAGTCTTCTGCAGGAATATTGAGCCATGCTGTCTCGATAGACGTCCATAATTGTGAAAGCGTTGATGGGGCAGGATTTTGGGCACGAACAGACCTCTCGATGGTGTCCCATAAATGCTCAATGGGATTCATGTCGGGCGATCTAGGTGGCCAAATCATTCGTTGGAATTGTCCAGAATTTTCTTCAAACCAATTGCGAACAGTTGTGGCCCGGTGCAATGGCGCATTGTCATCCATAAAAATCCCATCGTTGTTTGGGTACATGAAGTCCATGAATGGCTGCAAGTGATCTCCAAGTAGCTGCACATAAGCATTTCCAGTCAATGTTCGGTCCAGTCGCACTAGAGGACCAAGTTCATGCCATGAAAAAACAGCCCACACCATTACGGAGCCACCACCAGCTTGAACAGTGCCTTGCTGACAGTTTGGGTCCATGGCTTCGTGGGGTCTGCGCCACACTCGAACCCTACCATCGGCTCTTACCAGCTGAAATCGTGACTCATCGGACCAGGCCACGGTTTTCCATTCATCTAGGGACCAACCGATATGCTCACGTGCCCACGAGAGTCGCTGCAAGCGATGTCGTTCTGTCAGTAAAGGCACTCGAGTCGGTCTTCTGCTGGAATAGCCCAAGAAATCCAAATTTCTCCGCACAGTTCTAGCAGACACGTCCATTGTACGTCCCACATTGATTTCTACGGTGATTTGACGCAGTGTTGCTTGTCTGTTAGAATTTACGACTCTTTGCAGACGTCGCCGGTCTCGATCTTTAAGTGCAGGCGGTCGACCACTGCGCTGTCCATGGTGGGATGTTATGCCTGAAATTTCATACTCTCGGCACACTCTTGACACAGTGGATCTGGGAATGTTGAATTCTCTAACGATTTCCGAAATGGCATGACCCATGCGTCTAGCTCCAACTAGCATTCCGCGTTCAAAGTCTGTTAATTCACGTCGTGCGGTCATCATCACGTTAAAACCTCTTCACATGAATAACTTGAACAGAAATGAAAGCTCTGTAAAAGCACTGCGCATTTATACCTGTTCTATGCGATGCTACTGCCATCTGAAAATTTGCATATTGCTATCCCATGACTTTTGTCACTTCAGTGTATATGGGCGATTCTCTGTAAACTCGTCATTTTTCACACGAAATCTGTCCGGGCACGGTTTTTTGAAATGTTCGTATAATTATAATACTATTGCTCAGAATATGAATCTATTACTTTGGTTTGAAAGAGGGCCAGTTGAAGTTTGTATTTTTCTGCTAAATCATGATAGGGGATAAGTCCCCCGCCTAGTATAACTAGGCAGGGGACTGCCAGGTGACTGTGTTTTTGCTCTTTGTTGCGTAATATCTGCAAAACTATTGAATCATAATTAGTTACGAGACTACCTATAAATTTAGGCACAAATCGTGGACATAATAACTAATATCTGCATATATTATTTCTCTAAGCCGAATCCTATACCCGGTCGAAACTCGCTCATTTCTTTATCGAATTGCATGAAAGTTTATGATTTTGAAGCTTATCCCGCGGGCTATTGACGAAAATTAGACCCACCCTCTAAAAAGTGTCGGTTCGTTTTTTATTTGAACTTCAATTTTTGGGCACAAAATTGACTCTATCTAGCGAAATAATTGTCGTATCGTCTCCATTTTGATTTCATTCGAAAGATTTAAAAAAATGCGTTCTTTAGAACGTTTCTCCGCTAGCGCCGCGTAACGAGAATCTCGAAAATCCACGTTTAAGCGACTTATAAGCGATTGAAGTTTGAAAAAGTTAAATGTTTTGCTCAACTGTTAAAATCGTTACCATTCTTGTTTAAATCAATTTTAAATGCGACATGAGTTTTTTTTTTTTTTTTTTTTTTTTTTTTTTTTTTTTTTTTTTGTGAAGAATTCTGCACGGGTCACCTAGTGTTTTATAATTAAACTAGCTGTCAGGGCAGCTAGATTAGCTTCCTGCGGCATGTTGATGCATAACGTGCCCCCTCTCTAACTTTTACCTCATTCTGAAGTTATGTTATTTGGTATAATTTAATGTTCACTAGATTTCAAGACATACCACGCACGTGACCCGGCGTTGCACGGGCACTTCGTGCCTTGAAAGTAGTGAGGAAAATTTCAAGAAACTACTCTCCGCCAAGGCGGCTCGCTAACAGGCGCTTTACGCCTTCACTTTTTTCCTGCATCAAAAAAATCATTCGAATCATTGAGATGCTTCGCGCCTTCAAAATGGTGAGGAAAATTACAGCAAGTTCTGCTCGCTCAAGGGAAAGAAGCAGACACAGATACTCAGTTTTTAATATAAGTAGATGGCTTTTCAACAAATGAATGTTTCAAAATATTACAAGTAGCTAGCGATAAAAATACTACGTAAGTAACCCGCTTATGAGTTTCGTGTTTGATTTAGTTAAGCCTTCATTCAAAATTCTCATTATCATTGTTATTACTGTTTCATAGCAGCAATGGATTTCATACTTAATCATTTATTAGGCTTAATCGCTTTTAATTTGACTACTTATTAATTGATATCTTCGTTAATTAAAATCGTATAATTATACAGATTGAAACTAATGAAGCCTGAAAATTACCTATCTATCGGTACCTAGTTCGACTTTCAGTTCATTGGCGTTCAGAAGAAAGAAGCGTGACATAGAAAGAAAGATAGTTAGAAAGATACTCAGTTTTTAATATAAGTAGACTAGCAGTCAGGGCAGCTAGATTAGCTTCCTGCGGCATGTTAATGCATAACGTCCCCCTTCTCTAACGTTTACGTCATTCTAAAGTTATATTATTTGATATATATTAATGTTCTTTCGATTTCAAGACATACCACGCACCATGAAATGAAATTGGGTGTGATTTTACGGGAGCATGGATTAACCCTTTGACGCAGAATTTTTATCAACGTATTTTTCATACTTTGTTCATTACTCTGCATTAATTTACGGTAAAATAAGGGGAAAATATTATATTTAGAATTTTAATAATTTTCTGGTTATGTAATACAGCACAGAACAGTGGTGTCCCTTTCTCCGTAAAACGTAAAATATTCATGGGAAATCGGTGTTTTGTTCAGTGGGACACCGGTGCCCCATTTTTGCTTCAAAATGTTAAATATGGTTGTGTTTTTTAAAACAAATTACGGCTGTTTTAAATGCGTAATTGCAACCAAAGACTTAAAAATGCTTTTCAAGTTTATCTAAATAAGTACTTCGCATTTTAAAAGAAACACGAGTTTACAAATCTCTTTTTTTTAACCGAGCGGGCTCGGTCCCCAGGTACTAAGTAGATTAATTGACATTAATAAAATCACTTCCCAGAGGACTGTTTTCGCAACGACCCTGATGCATACTTTCATCACAAATGTGGCTCTCAAACTAAGTAAAGTAGCGTTTCAACACCGTTCTCTGCGATTTCGACAAATTCACACTGATTACTTTAAACTTCATGGCAAAAAAAATTTGCAAAAATTATAGATTTTTCGTATTACCGCTGTGAATTTGTTGCAGGGGACTGTTTGAAAAAACTCCGGACAGAATTTACATAACAATTTTAAGTTTTAGAAATACGTAATTATACCTTATTTCATAAGAAAAATATAGCTTCATTATTCTATTTTTAGATATTAATTGCCAAATTTATGTAGTGTTAATAGGTTTTTTGAAATACTGTCTTTAACAGTTAGACTATGGGATTGGGACAGCCAGGGGACTGTTTTTGGCTCTTAGATAATTTCTAGAAAAAAAATTAAATTGTTATCACTCCAAATACAATTGGGCCAAAAAGTATTAATGCTTTACTTGTATTAAGAGCGATAATTACTTTATTACACTTTATTATTATTAAAATACTCAGTCCGGACAGCCAATTACCAGTTTACAGAGAATCGCCCATATACATATACACATGTTATTATGCACAGACAGTCACATTTATATTGGAGCTTTCTTTTTTTTTTGTGTGTGTGTGTGTTTTTCTTTTAAATGCACACAAGTTTTCTCCTTTTGGGGAAAATTTCATTTTAAAAATAGTTTTTTAAAGGCACAGTAAAAAGAAAAGAGTTTATCATATACAATAGCAGTTGCACGCGTTGAGCCACAATATTAAACCCTCTGTACTTGCAAATTGAAGCGAAGTGAAGCGTACCATCGGATCGAGCAAATGACGTCATAACACCGTTTAAAATGCTGTGTACTCTACACGTGCAGTTCATCTGGTAGTTCACCTTATAGTTCGGCTGTTGGTAGCCGCTTACGTCTCTAGTCATGTAGTCTTGTTTTAACTTGTGTTCTTACATCATTTATGTTTTTACAGTTCGCGTGATTTTAATAAATATGTTTCTAACCTCCACCAAATCCTAGTACACTGCCTCTACTTCTTACACTTGGAAACACTACAGTAGGGAACACTACAGTACGGAGTTGAATCGGTGAGAGCAAAAACATCAGTCACAGAAATTCCAAAATTCGTTTTTTATGGAAACGAGCTGTGGGAGGCAAGATGCATATTGATATCAAAAATCACGTCAGTCAGGTTACTAATTTGTCAGGTTACTTTTTGCGTCCTGACTGACATCGTTTTTGTACTCACAGACTCAGTTACATAAAATCTAAAATTTAAAACTGTAAACTTTTTTTCTCTTACATACCCAAATTGAGAATTTGTTACTGGTCGAAGTCTCTGATTAAAAAACGCAACTCATACAATAGTCTTTTTGGATTAATTGGATTTTGCCCACATAATTAAGTCATCTTCGTTATATGAAAAACAATTTTTTACACCAGAAATATTTTTCAAATTTCTGGGTTAAATTACGTATTAAGTTTAGATTAAACATATATCAGATCTGTCCACCTAAATATAAACGTTACGCCACACGAGATATAGAACATTTATTACGCGTAACATTAAGTATACGCTTTGTCAACTTATTTTTCAAAAGAAAAGTTTCCTGCTCATTTAAGAATGAATAACTCACATATTTTCTTGGAAAAGTATGTAATATAATTTAGCTTTTTTATATACGCAAAATGTTAATCCCCGATTCATTTCCATATGCAACAGCATTTCTTTTATGATAAAAGCATCTCGGGATACTCGAAAAAATAATTCTTTGCTAGAAATTCCTTTCTTTTTTCCTTGTTGTTTATTCTTTCTAATAACATCCATTTTTTTCCCTTCCTTTGTTCATCCTTGGAGATTATAGTATCTTCATTTTTCATTTAATAATGGCTGAGCTCAAAAATGTCTTAGCGAGGAAAGTTCAATTTTGCTAGAACAGAGAAATGGGATGAAAGCAAATGTGATTTTACGAATGAAAAGTCATTTTTATGTATCGCAAAGAAGTTTCAAAATAATTTCGTTTGCAAAATAATTTTGAAGTATGTTTCTCGGGTGTGCTATTGTTTCCTTCTCATAAAAGTATTTCTTTTACTTTAGTTTTTTTAAGCAAATTCTTTGGAGTATAGTAAGTTTTAAGTAAGATTTATTTTACTTTTGTGCTTCACTTTTATTTCGTCTAATAGTATAACTTTTACTGCATGTGTACAATTTGTCGGCATAAAAATGCAAAGAAGATTCACTGAAACTGTTGTAAACAAAATTTTCTGTTTAAGCACGTTTCTTGAATATTGCACAACTACAACAAATTTTTTTGGAGAATATTGATTAATGATAAAATTAAATAAAAACTAGTTCGTTAAAATATGTATAAAAATTAAAATTTTCATTTAGTGACTAGACGACAAATTAAAAAAAAAGTGGAACAATAACATGCCATATTATAGTTGTTATATTTTCTTTTTTTAGCAATTTGATACTTCAAAAAATTAATAGAAGCGACATTTTGACTGAATTATTTTTTATTAACTAGCATATTTTTCCAATAATTCTTATGAAAGTTTTTTATTTTATAAAATATATGGTCAGAAGTGAATAAATTCCGTGAAAAGTTCGAAAGCATATTTAAACTCTGCTTGATTTACTGTTAAACTGTTAAGTAGTTGAGCGGCTTATTTCTACAGTTTTAAAACGTAAAGGAAGCAGTGTTAAAGCTTTTTTACTTTTAAAGAACAGTTTAAGAGAGTATTAAGTAATGAGAAAGTTAATTTTAAAAAGCACTAAAAGAGCTCACATAACTAAAAATTATAAGATTTTCGTAACGAAGGTTTTATTAAAAAAGAGTTAATAGTGACTTTATTTTTATGAGCACTGTTATAATATTTGGTTTTAATGAAGCATTTCTGCTAATACATTCAATGAGATTTTATTTCCTGAATTTGAAGAAAATTCTAATTGGATGTGGCATTATAGACAATTTTCATATTTCAAAGTTTAGAAAGCGACGGGTTTGTTCTCTGTGTAAAGTTATAGTCAATTTTAATTTAAGGTATCCTACTTTGAAGTGCCAGCCACCACTTGGGAAAGACGTCATTTTTATCTTCAAAAATCTTTGACTGCATTAGTTTAAAAAAAAATCATATTACACTTTTTGCTAAAGATTATTTCACTTTTTTCTCCAAAAAAAATTATAGGAATTATATGGTGACTGAGATGGATATAGGAATCATATGGTGGCTTTTTTTAAAGCTCACCTAACGAGGACAGCTGTGAGATAACAGCTAGTATTGAATATGTCTCAATTGATCTTTAAAAGTTTAAATAAAAAAACTTAATCATTTCGAATTTAAGAAAAAAGATTTTGATTTTCCGCAAAGTATTATACAAAATGAATGTATTTTTTTGAAAATTGGTTGTATTCAACTTGACCTTTAAACTCAATTGAATAGTATGAACCGTATCTGGAACTACATGGTCAAAATTTAACCAGATATGTCACTAAAACAGTATAAATAATTCACCATTTCACTTGCTCGCTATTTCACTTTGCCTCACTTTCCCCTACATAAAAATTGCTCTCCTCTTTTGCTCTTTATTTGATTTGAGTAAATTAATTTTGTCATTTTTATACCATTTTTCAAACCTCTCTCAGTTGAATTAAACATCTTATGTTTACGATATATTAAAGCACTTAATTCCATTACACAACCCCATGTACCAACTACACGCCAGACATTATAAGTCGCAGTGATTTTCTTGCTACAGGAACAGCTGAGCAACATTTCTTCCAAATAGCGTCCTAAACATCCCTTAACGTTCGAACCGTGCCCGAAAATGAGTGCGCATCAGGCTAACAGGAGTGCTGAAAACCCCATTAGCTGAAGTGCTGCTTCTTGATTTATGCGAGATCGTGAACGCTTCAGAAGACAGCTCTTGTTTTAGGAGACCATTAGGAGATCTAACAGGCCATTCTGCCGCTATCTCCGTCAACATGTGCAATATTAACACGTTTTGCTGTATTTATATTTGCGCGCTGATTTAAGGGCAGAGTATTGCGGTTATCTTTCAAAGTAATATCATCTTGAGAGGCTTTCGATTAATCCGGCGATTCTCTAAAATATTAGATTTATCGAAAGGTTTTAGACCCAATGTCCCTTATTTAGAGGGGGGCAGTGGAGCGGGGGATCAATCCCTCTCCTTGCTTCTGAATTAGCTATTACAATGAAGTCTGTTGTCACAATTCAAAAGGGCCCTTAAATCTAATTGTGTTGCAATTCATTCTTACAGCTTTTTTGTCAGTTGTTTAAAGATATAATCATCAAAGAAATTTAAAATTTTATTCCTACAGTATTCGACGGAACAGGATATCTCAGCCGCAAATTTTATCCCCCTCTTCCCCGCATGGGACATTTCCGCCGCGACTCCTATTCCCCCTCTGACTGGCACAGGACAAATCCGCCGCGCCATTTTTAAGGGTTAGAAAGGGGTTACTAGTTTAAAGCTTCCATTCTTGGCAGCCCATCGTGTTTCGGCGACCAACAGTAATTCTAAATAAACGAAATAAATTCCAGGGCTACTTGTGGAGCACAGTATGGTGCGTAAATCAATTTAAACTTCGCCGATTTTCCTTCGCCAAGTATTGTACCCTACTAGCTCAATCGGCGGAGTTGTCCTGTCCTACGAAGACGGCGAGAAAAGAAGCAGCGGAGATGTCTCATGGGGAGGAAAGTAGATAAACTTTGCGGCGGAGATGTCCTACGCTGCGGCGGATATGTCCCGTGCCCGTGTTCGACAAATGAGCTAAAACAGTTTTTTTAATAAGCATTTATAAAGGCTAAAAATTTGTTTCCCAGTTTTTCCGAACTTTTTAACTTTTGGAGATAGGATTTTCTTTCTTATGACTACAGTATTCACATTGAAAATTACATGCTGGTTTTTGCTATAATTTATATTGAGTATATACCCTATGTCCCCTCCCCTTGGAAGAATATTTGTAAGAA